>CM044447.1:113096426-113111016 GCA_024363595.1 Xenopus borealis | reverse complement strand
TCTTGAAGTGATACCATTCATTTTCATAATCGCAAGAAATAATATTTTTGTTGGCAGAATTTATTTGGTGGGGGAAAATGTATTTTGTGATTGTGCTTTTTTATGGTCACAAAACCAATTTTTACCCTACAATATATATTTTGCTGTCACCAAATCATTTCTTCTTTTTACCACAAATGAGATACAGAAATTAAATAACCGGATTGGAGATTTAAACAGGAGGAATGGCATATACAGGATTGGGATCCATAATTCATAAACCCATTTTTCAGAAAGTTCTGACAACAGGAAGGCCATCTCCTGTAGACTACATTTGATCTAAATAATCCAATTTTTTTTTTAAAAATTGTTTTTCACTGTAATAATAAAACAGTACAAAGCAAAACCAGTCTGTTGGGTTTATTTATTGTTTACATGATTTTCTAGTCGACTTCCCCTGTATGAATCCAGATTGCCAAGATTCCATTATCCGGAAAACCCAAGGTCCCAAGAATTCTGGATAACAGGCCCCATATTCATTATCTTACAGCGCTAGAAAATAAGTTGGCGCTATAGAAATACATGTTAATAATAATGTTAATAATATCTGGAAACCCATTATCCAGAAAGCTCTGACTTACAGAAAGTCATCTCCGCTAGACTTAATTTTACACATAATCCTTTTTTTTTAAAAATGAATTCCCTTTGCTCTGTAATAATAAAACGTACCTCGTACTTGATCCCAACTAAGATATAATTAATCATATTGGAAGCAAAACCAGCCCACTGGGTTTATTTAGGGTTTTTTTTATCAAAGGTTGAGTTTTTTTTATCAAAGGTTGAATTTTTTTTTTTTAAATTTCACTAAAAACTAAAAACTGTCAGGAAAAAAAAATCACATTTTTCAAGATTTATTAAATGGCTAAAGTCTGTTGAGGTCATGTAGAATTCAATGGCAAACCTCCCTTTAACCATTTGAAGATGTTTTTGCACTGGCTTGAGCTTGAAAACTCATTAAATTTGAGTATTTGTGGTTTTTTGACTTATAAACTCAATAAATTAGATTTTTTAACCCTGATTGCATTTTATCGAGTTTTTTGCATTCAGGTATTTTTCATAAATAAGCAAACATTCAAGTTGTGAGTTTTTTCATGGTAGAAAAAGCCTCACAACATACCTAAATAACCTCCTATATGTTTGCATGATTTTTTAGTAGACACTAGGGGCAGATTTACAAAATTTGTGTGAAGAATTCAAAGTTTGATCGAATTTGTAAAAAATTTGAATTCGAATCTTCGAATATGCAAATTAGGCAAATTTGACCATCGAATATTCGAATAATTCGAATATTCAAATAAAATTTTATTTGAATATTCAACTATTCGATGGTCAAAGTACTTCCCCTATTCGACCACCTAGTTCACCAGATCCAAGCTGCCGAATTGGGGATCATTATTTTTGATTGAATAAAAAAAATTTGATTGATCGATAAAATTGTTCGAATCGATCGAATCGAACGATCAATCAATCAAATTTCTTCTATTCGATCATTTGATTGATCGAATTGCGGTAAAATCCTTCGAATTCAAATATCGATTTTACTTCACATGGTCGAATTTCAAATTTTTTTAAATTCGAAATTTGACCAATCGAAAATCTGCCCCTTAAGGTATGAATATCCAAATTATGGAACGTTAATTAGAAAACACCAGGTCCAGAGCATTACAGATTACAGGTCCCATACTTCTACAAATATATCATATATACAAGAGCCATGAGTATCATGTAAATTATATTCTTAGAAATAGTACTTAGTGATGTCATCTGTTATAACCAGACATCAGTGATGTCATTTCTTTCACATGGTTCATTGAAATGATTCATTATTATAATAAATAATGTAGCCTCTGTTGTAAAATATGAGGATATTAGAATTCACCTCAGATTTCCATGACCTGTATAAAAGCACTATGCCAAAGACCATTGTTACTTATAACACCCTTACTGTATATTTTACAATAGGGGGTACATCATTCACTATATTATGTATGGCACATATTATTTACAGACAGAGACAGAAACAACCAGCAAGAGTATTTTATTAGCTAATTACAGATCATTGATGCTGGGGGATACACAAAGGAGTTGAGCTTAATGGACATTTTTTTTTCAACCCAACTTAAATACAGTGTATGTAGCTATATTGTGCTACATCTGTCATTTAGTAAAGGGAATTGAATTCAGAAATGAGTTGAAAATTATAGAAAAGAGTATAAATGCAGATAAGGCATCTCTCTGGGATTAAGATCTACATACTTAGAGAGTTTTAGATGTTTGTGATTTTTTTTTTATGCCTCAAATTAACCCACAACTCATTTTAATACAGTATGTAAAAAAACATGTATTTCACAAATTATTTGAGTTCTAGAACGCAATCCAATGAAAAAACCTGAACATCATGAAGGCTATTAACCTTCAAATGGTTGAAGGGGCCTCTGCCATTGACTTCTACATGAGCTCGACAGGTTTTATCTGGAGTATTTTCAGATTCAAGCTATTTCCAGTTCTGGGGAATGAAAAATCTCAAAAAATTCTGAATGTTAAGCTCCCTTAAAGTCTAGTAAAATAAGGATTTATACATTAAGGGGGTTATTGATTACAGATCAAGTTTTAGAGGTTTGTGAGTATAAACGCAATGTTTTCTAGTTTATGATAAAACTCTAATGTAAAAAACTCGAATCAGTGTAATAATGGTGAATGACTTGCATACTCAAATTGATCCAATTTTCAGTGTAATTTTCGGTCATTCAAATTGATTGAGTTGAACCTCCAACATCATGAAGACTACAAACATCCAATTGGTTCAAGGTACCTCTGTCATTGACTTCTACATGACGTCAACAAGTTTAATCTGTTTTATTTTCGGATTCTAGCTATTTCCAGAAATGGGGTAAAATAAATCTCAATAAATTCGAGTTTTTATTTTTAACCCAGAAATTTGAGTTTTGAATGAAAAAATACCCTTGAAAAACGTGGATTTTTCGAGTAAAAAATCAACTTGACCATTGATATATCACCACTAAAATATACCCAATCAGTAAGTATTAATTATATCTTAGTTTGGATCAAGTACAAGGCATTGTTTTATTATTACAGAGAATAAGGAAATCGTTTAAAAAATATGGAAGATGGCCTTCCTGTAATTCAGAGCTTTCTGAATAACGGACTTCTGGATAATGAATCCTATATCAATATGTCATTTTAATAGCTAATGTTTCATCTTGATGTGCTTATCTTTTATTAATGATCAGGGAGAGTTTCCCTTCATTTCACATAAAGCTTCTTTCATCTCTATAGCCACATTGCAGAAGCACAGAGAGTAGCGGTATTTCTATCTATCTCAGTAACCCAGTACCTTGGTATTTTCTTTTATTCTGTAGGGAGATAGCTGAACTCTTAAGTAGGTAGTGTGAGAATTTAACGTGTATAGAGCAGTGTCCCGGCAGCACTAATGTGATAAGCAAATGCTATCAAATTAGCAGGTTGCAGAATGGAGCAAAGCCGTGTGTCTGATTGCTATCTCTGCTTCCATTATTAAGGCACGAGAGGTGCCCTGACACTCCATAAACTTGCTATAAATGATACAGTAGTACCAATACAGATATGAGATAAAAGAAATCACTGAAGAATTTCAGAAGACTTTGTGAATTTAATCAACAGCTCTCCAACCCTATTAACACATCCACTTCACCATTGAAAGAGACCACAGCTTTCCCCATGTCATCAACAACCAACAGCATAGAGGGAATAATAAAATCAATTATTTTTTTGGTATTTTATTGTAATGTGTCTTCTGGTTAATAGAGCTATGGATGAAGCAGGTTTAATTACAGCATTTGGCACACACATAGCTAGGCTTGTTTTTTTCCTGTGAAATGAATAGGGTGTCTTGTGCTTCATAAACAGCAATCATTTCTGCATCTGTGTTTACTCCTAACTCAAAAGTTCATGCCTCTTTATCAATTAACTGATTGTAAAGGGGATGTAAACCTTTACCAAGACTAATGCCTTTGCATCCCTGTCTCTCCATGCAGCCATTGTAAAATTAATTACAAATGCATAAGGGCAAATTCACTAAAGGGCGATTTTTCACCTGCAAAAGCTTAGCCAGGCACAAAATTTGCTATCACTAAGCTAATTCACTTAAATGCAAAGTTGCATTTCTGTAGCTGAACATTGGCAAAGTTTTGTTTGCGTCAATTTGTCGAAGTTCTGTTTTAATAAGGCGAGTTTATATAGGTCATATATATGTCTTTATTAGAGATGGTGCAAAAGCTTGAAGTGGCCATTTATTGCAAATATCCAAGGAAGCAAAGTAAAGACAAAAGAGATCATCTAAAGCACTAGGCACGAGCCCACCCTAAAACAAATGTGACATGCAACAATTGCAGTTACAAATATTGAAGGCAATCTCACTTTAATATATGAAAAAATGGCAGTGTTTTTTTAGCACTTTTATGACTTTTTGGCATACTGGATATGATGTCACTGACATACAGTAAGATTGAGAAAGATGTCGCTTCATTTTATCAGTCTGCCAGGTCTAAAGTAGAGAAGGAAACTGTGGCAAAAGAGGGATTGTTCTATAATAATGTCATTATGGTGATCTTGCCGAGTAACGATCGTTCGCCTCAGTGAAAATATGCCTGGCGAAAGGGCACAAAACTAAATAAATTTCGACACCCATTAACTTTAATACATTTGGACAAAATTAGGGATGCACTGAATCCAGAATTTGGTTTGGGATTCATGCAGGATTCGGGCCAAATCCTAGTGCCTGGCCGAACCCTAATTTGCATATGCAAATTGTGAGCAGGGCGGGATTTCACGTGACTTTTCGTCATAAAACAAGGAAGTAAACCAAATGTTTTCCCCTTTTTCCATTCCTGCTACTAATTTGCATTTGCAAATTAGGATTCAGATTCAGTTTGATATTTTGTCAAATCATCCAGGAGGATTCGGGGATTTGCTCATATTCAAAATAGAGGATTTGGTGCATCTCTAGACAATATAGTCATGCGAATAAAAATTGCTGATTGTGTCAAAATTATTTTGACACCCACTGACTGCGTTTTGCAAATTTTTCTTCGGATCTCAAATTTTGTGGAGAAGCGAAACAGGATACTAGCATCAACCTTAATACTATTCTAGAGGATGATGGAAGTTTAACAATGAGTGAGTGAAGTAATACTGCTATGGAATATTTGTACCCCTTTAAATCCCTTTGGAGTCATCCAGAACATTTGCTAATCAACATGTTCAAATGCAAAGGAAGGGTTATAAAGCGTTGGTTATATTAATAATGTAGCTAAACAAGTTCCCAAGCTGTGATGCTCTCTGGATAGACATCTCACTCATTATCTGTTAATGTATCACTGTTTTATTTAGCATTTTATTAAGACAAGAATTTTTTAAATGTTTATTTAATTCCAGTACATATCACAACAATAACATTCCAATATAATACAGGAAAGGCTCTTTAATAGAAAACATTCCTATTTTACCCCATGGGAAAGCATTTTATGAGGAGAGGAAGGAAGACAGAAAGCAAGAGAGAGAGGAGGGAGTGTAAAATAATAGATGGATAGTAGATAGTGGAGATAGTGGTTGTTATGAGGGAACATTTTGTTCTGGGGTTCTTGTCCACAAACTTTCAGGTAGGTGTTGAGGGGTTGATTAGCCCATATATGTCACTTGTATCTCAGTACATATGTGTCCCCTCAGTGAGGGTTTTCGGTCATATATATGTTTTTTATTTGGTCCCTTTTTAGTCCATTTAATCAAACCAGTCCAGAGGATGTTCAGGTGTATTTTATTTTCTGTTACTATAGGATTTGTTTTGCAGGATCCAGAGAGCTCAGCTATTAGTGAATTTGGAGGGCCAGCATCTTGCAGTGTAAATTTGTTCTAAGGAAGGGAGTGCTTGTTCTACCAGGGTTATCCAGAAGTTGATCATAGGTGGATGCTTCTCCTTCCATTTGATGACAATAGCTTTTTTTAGCATGAAACAGTAAGACAGTGAGCACATTCTCTCTGTCCAAGATGTTAATTTAACCATGCCTTTCTGATCACTTGTAACTTTAAGATGTATGGGTTTCTTCAGGGCCACAGCACCTTCCTGGCAATAGAAGTTGATAGTCAAAGAATATTGTCCATAATCCTATTTTAAATGGCACATTTAATATCTGTTGTAAGAATATTCCCCCTTGAGCAGGGACTCTCAAAAGTTTGAAGTACCAACCTTTGTTGAAGCCCCCCCAATCCATTAACTGATGAAAGGTGCAGCAATTTAGTCATAATTTTTATAATATCCAAGACAGGAAACCCATATTTAACACAGACCGTACTTTAAATTGACCTTCATGCTGGGCTTTCAGGTATAAGATCTTTATTGGTTTCTGGCCTCACCTTGAGTTTGCAAGTACAGTTTTGGACTCCAGTCCTTAAGAGCTGGAGAGAGTGCAGAGACGTGCAACTAGACTGGTTAGAAGGATGGAAGATTTAAATTATGAAGGTAGACTGTCCTGGTTGAGGTTGTTTTCTCTGGAATAAAGATGCTTGTGAGGGGGCATGATTACTCTTTACAAGTACATTAGCGGAATATCGGGAGATCTTTTTTCCCATGAAAATTATCAATACACCAGAGGCCATCACTTTAGACTAGAGGAAAAGAACTTTCATTTTAAGCAGCGTAGGTGGTTCTTCCAGGTGAAGGCAGTGGAGATGGTGATGGTTAGTTGTGGTTGATGTTGTGATGGTTGATTCTGTTAATGTCTGTAATAGGACTTGAATGATTTCTTGGACAAGCATAATAGGCTATTGTGATACTATAATCTATAATTAGTATATATATATATATATATATATATATATATATATATATATATATATATATATATATATATATATATATATATATATATATATATATTGGTAAATGTTTTTTATTTTAGGGGCAGATTTATTAAGGGTCAAAGTGAAAATCAGAATTTAAAAAAATTAAAATTTCAAGCTATGTGTGTGCACTTCGACTACGGTATATTTCAAATTTGATTCGAATTTGCAAAATGTTTAAATTTTTAAATTTATCATGTACTGTCTCTGACCAAATCTGACCAACCATTAGCCATCTAAAACCTACTGAATTGCTGTTTTAGCCTGTGGCAGACTTTCTAGAACATTTTTGGAGTGAATTGGTGGACTTTGAAAAGTTTTTTTGAATACAGACCCATTCGATCGAAAATTGACCTATTCGAACAAAAAAAAAATTAATTTTAAATTAATTTTGGTTGGTCTTTTTTAATTCAAATTTCAAAGTTTTTGCAATTTGAAATTTGACCCTTGATAAAACTGCCCCTCAGTGTATAGATAAGTGGGTATATGAACAGTATTTGTATATATGTGCACTGGGAGGATTTGAACGTGATGGACATTGATCTTATGTCACTATATTAAAAAGCCACCAGGACAGGAGAACTATTCACCCCAGCATACTCCAACCTAGTATAGGCTGAAAATGTGGTTTGTTGGAAGTTGTACCCCAGCAAATTTACTATGAAACTTCTCTTCTGCTTTCCAGGACCATGAGGTCCTATTTTATAAATTGGGATCCAGGCTATTTATTCCTGCAAAGGCACTTGGAAGCATTAAACAGTTTTTCTAGCATAAAAGAACATATACTATTCCTTGTAATATTTTATTTTATTTTGTATATGCTTTATATATAAAGAATTTTTTTTTAGCTAAACAGGATTTGTGCCTTTGAAAATTTGATTAAAGCTCAACAAAAAAAATTGTCAAAATTATTTTGACGCAAATTGACTTCATTGCGTTTCACAAATTTTTCTCTCATCACTAATCACAACCTAAAAGCAACCTTTTTTATTGTGTTGTAGGCAAGTTTTGTTTGGCCCACAGTTGTGATGTTGGATGGATTTTCTACACCTGCTGGAAATGTTCTTCTGCTGCTTTCACTGGTTTTTGTTAATTGACTTTTGGCTACAATACTAAAAGCAGACTATTGGAAATCAATAGGCATGCAGGGTTTGAAAGCCAAAAAAAAAACAGATATTACAATACTGCAGAGTTAATAATCTAAAATTAACCTTTTAGCTGCTAGTAGTACACCAATCATTAGAGCAAGGTCGATAGTCTGGTATGCTGCATTGAAGTCTGAGGCTGTGTTGAGTGTTGAGAGCTGTACCTGAAATCAGGTAAAGACCTGTAAAAAGCAAGAGGCCTGTTTATTGTTTGCTTGCCTTTATTATGCATGGAAAAATATTTTGCTAATACAGTTCTTTTTTTCTATGTGTATGGAAACGTGCAACCCCGGTCTTTAAGGAGTTAAGTGACAGCTAACACATCAAGGTGTATTAATGTAAGGCACAATGATGCATAATGATGACTTGAAATTCAAGTGTCATGTCATAATGATGTGCTATTGTTCTCATCTGTTAAAGGAATTATATTGTCCTTTAAGTCATATTGCTACTACTTTTTTTATTATATACTTTAAATGAATGCTGAGGAAATCTGTATTGCATAATTTGTATTGCATAATATATATTAATACTTAATGCTGTGGTGGTTTTCTGCTGTGTGCTAAGCTCTTACTATTACTATGGTTATTCATTTTAAAGAGGCAGCCTACACATTTGCAGACTCACAGCTCACAGATTAAGCCCCTGCATAATAGACTTCTGCTTTTCAGAGAAGATTTTGACCCTGTAAATCCTATTCTTGCTGTGAATCCCTCTCTCTCATGGCCTTTGTATATTCTGTGTTTAATCTCTTTCTAACTGCCACTTTTCTTTCTGATCTTTATTTTTATTTGTAAAACAGTCATGGTCCTGGGACTGCAAGATCAGGGCCTCCCTGTATGAACTTTCAATTTCAGGAAACCACAATTGCCATCTTCCAAATTGCAGAATTTAGTAATAATAGTAGACTATAGTAATAAGTGTTTGAGCATGATGGGAGCTGTAGTCCAGCCACCATAGAGGTAGAGCATGAGTCGTAGTCCAGCACACATTGAGATGGATTCCTAATGCACAAAATGACAATCCTGCCTGCAGTATTTGACCAAGGGTTCAGTGCCCACTGGGGCTTCTGCAATAGCCAACAGAAGGCAGTGGGGAGCAAGTTTGGTTTGGAAGGGCCCATGCAGTAAGGGTGGGGACTCATCTGTTTTTTTCCAGGTGTCTCATCGGCCCACTCCCCCACTGCTTGCCTGATATGGATAGTCATTGCCAAAGACATAAAAAAAGACACAAGCAGTGTGCTACATAAAGAAGAGATAACCAACATTTGGCAATATTTGGCATAATACTCATTGAAAAACATTTTGCATCTGTGGTTAGTTTTAATCAGGTTATCCTGATGAAGGGAGGTTGTACCCCCCGAAACGTTGATATTGGTGGTAAATTTAAATAAAAAGAAAAGGGGTTTCCCCACTGCAGAAAAATAAGTGTGTGTGGATCCATGATTGTGGAATTGCTAGTTTTAATCAGGGGCACTACTGGGGAAACCAGACAGGAGTCCTATGATTGGATCAGTCCAAGCAGGTTTCCTGGACTCACCTGGACTGTCACCAATGGGCCAGGTTTTCATGCTGAAAGTGTGAAGTTTAAGCAGATTAGGGTGTTATTGATCAGGGGAAATGCTAAGAGGGGCATCATAATTTCTGAAAGCTGCTCTGTTTAAAATGTATATTTCAGAGAACTAGGTAATGCAATTTTTTAATGGAAAGTATATATGTACTGTATATCCATTTTAACCATGTTAATTTAGCACTCTGTGTTGGGTTTATGTTCTTATGATTTGTCTCAAGTAGAGCATAGCCTTCTAATCAGATATTTATCCCTGCACATTATTACTGCCTTCTTCTTCCAGCTGCATACTTTTCTTTCAAATGATATATTATATGTTAATGATATACATAACAAGATGAACATTGTATGCATCATAAAACAAGTGATTTTGTGGTTCATGGTTTTGTTTCTAATATAAAGCAGAAAATTAGCTCAGAATGTTTTGTGTCCATTGACTTTCCATGATTATATACCACATATTTTGGAGGTGGGAAAAATAAAATAATGGGATAATACAAAAAAACAATAAACATATTTGGAAGGGCCACAATAATCTGAAAAGTGTTTGTTTTTCAGGTGACAACTCACTTGAAATTTGAACGATTTGGGTGTTGTATCCAAAAAAAGCCAAACAATTCTTGTTTGATTTTGTAGAGACTTTGTCACGGTCAGCACCCAACACCAGAACAAATGCCAAGCACCCTGGTCTCGGCTTGTGCTTCACCAGCAGTTTGACCGCCTTTGGCTTTGGGTGGAGCCCTCAGTTACTCAGTTGCCACCTGGAAGAGAGGTGCAAGGGGAAAGTTCTGGCCAGGCAAAGGGGCACGACTCTTATCAAAGTATTTGGGCAGAAGGTGGTGGTACAAGGCATAAACAAAATTCGTAGTCAGATCAGGCCGGATAAGGGCAGGCGGAGTACAAAATAAGTCAGGCAGGCAAGGGTCAAACCAGGAGATCAGTCAGAGGGTTTAAGCAGAATTGAAATCAAAAGCCAGGCAAGGGTCACAACAGGAATCAAACAGGTTCAGACACAATAGCTTAAGCTCAAAAGCACCAGGAACAAACTCCTATAATAAGCAATATTAAAGTATGAGATGTTTCTTTACATAATTTAAATTTTGCGCCATTGCGCATGCGTCTACAAATAGGATGCACCTACAAAAGGAAATGGACACGTCTGTTTTTTGACACCAAAAATGGATGCCTGTGTCCAAAACTAGACATGCCTTTCTCAAATCTTTCGCCATTTCGCAAATTTCTACTAGAAATTCGCAAAATTACTGCAAAGTGAAACACCCCAAATTCTCCCATCACTACCTAGCTTCTCTCTGTTTCCAATTGTTGTATTGTTTGTAATCAGTTCCTTTGTTTCTGCTTCTTGCATTGTGTATATCAGTGTCTCTTTGTTTCTGCTTGTTGCATTGTTTACATCTCTGTGCATCTCTGTTTCCAGTTGTATTGTGGGAACAGAGGTTTCATTTTCAACTTTGTATGATGTTGGAAGGATACGTGAAAGCGCAAATGCATACTTATATTAAGGAATGATGGTGGCCAATGTGCCTTACTAGTATCTTTTTTAGCTTTACTTGGGTGAATGCAGCTGGTGGAAAGCTTTCATTACTTAAAAATTGAACATCACAGAATATTGGTGCATCTACTCAAAATGTTTTGTTGACTTTGCGACAGTGAAAATTGTATGTATTTGAGCTGCAGACAACACTGCTGAAAGTACAGATTAAGAAGCTTTAGCTGTTTACAGATGACAAATGTACTGTATTTCCTCTGGCATTAAAGACATAACCTCTTTATTTTAAGGTGCTATGGCAAGATCTACTGTGAATTGGGCTTTTTGGTACTAGAAGTGTTAAAATGCACTTACGTTCGCAGCTGCTAAGTATCCATTAAAGTCTGTCATACTGATAATTATTCATATTGTGGACCTTTCTGCTTGAAGTCTTTTGAAATCAGGATGTAAATGATACAAAATTCCAGGAAAACAGAGAGGAACCAAAGCTCCGGTACAAGAGAATTTCTTGACCTCAGAATTAGTTAGTAGAATCTGTCAGACTGGTGGAGAAGCTGTTGGAAGTAGCAGTTTGTCCCAGAATGATTAAGAGTGGATCTTTGATAAAAAGAACAGTTTTTAATGAGTTGGCTGTGGCACACACTAAACTACAGACTTTACACAATCACAGTTTCCCAGTGAGTTTTAGCACAAAGCCAAGAGGATTTGGGAATGATTCTTTCATGCTGGGCTATTTTTTTTTTCTTAAATTGATAACTCTTTCTGAATTGCACAGGCTCTCATGAAAATTGAGCACATCTCTTAGCATCTTGCTACCAGCTTGGTTCCCTTGACTTGCTACTTTTGTAGTATGTATCAATTTATACCTCTGTGTTGCAACACGCAGGGCGCATTGTAGGTGAAAAGATGCATCATTAATAGCCCATTAAAGCAGTAATCTTTCCTGTTTAACTTAAAGAGGGCTTTTTATTAAAACTGTTGGAAATTGTTGACTGGGCTTTCTGGTGTCTTGACACCCTGATACTACTTTTGTCCTACATATAATGTAGCTGGATGTGTCTCGGGGGATGATTTATGGAGGCTCTGTAAACTTTATTGAGCCTTTCACATTTAACAGTTTATTCCAGCATAAAAAATAATTGTCCAAATTCTTCCTCCCTGTGTGTTATAAGCATCAAGGAGTTAGGATTCAGAGAGCGGCTACTGAGCCCCGTATATTTTACATTCATATATTTGCAACTTGGCCTTATAGCAGATGGGAAGGGCAGGGCTGGGTCTGCACCCCTTCTGGAAAGCACTTTGTGCCAAATTCTATAACTGATGTGAAGTGCAGAGTACAGCCAGTCCTCTTGCCCGCATACTAAATGCCCACTGTGTCCGTAAATGAGTCCTTATTATGGCCATTTATCACTTTTATTAAACCCTTTCTGGTTTTCCATCCTCAATGACGTCAGTATTTTTACAATCTTCTATAGCATTTTATTTGTTTGTCTGTTCTGTGTTAGAGAACTGTATGTTTTACATTAATTGTATGTGTTTGCCCATCTGCAGAACATTAAGAACACTTTTTCTAACACCTTTCAATAAAACCAGATTGCATACATCAATCTAGAGATATTTATAAGATTCCCCTGGCTTGAGCCTTATCTTGTCACATTTCTTCAGATGTCTTGCTTGCTTCTCACCACAGACCAAACACCCGCCAACAATCGTCAATGTGCCGTTGGTGTTATTAAGATGTGTGAACAGTATATGCTTCGGAATTGGAAATATTTGCCTCTGTTTTCTTTTTATATAGAAAATATGACTGTATATGTCTGTATCATGGTTCATGCCTCTTGTTTCTCTCTCTTGTAATTATGATGATTGTTTGATGAGAAAGGAAAAACCCTCCCACATTATGATATTTGTTGAAATGTTCTGTAGTAATGTACAGAATGACTTTAAGATGCTATATACTATGTGGTCACCTCTTTTAATCATCAAATCAAAGTTGGCCACTTAAACCACATCAGACCTTGCTAACACAAGTGCCTCTACATCAGTGATCCCCAACCAGTGGCCCAGGGCAACATACTCTCAGTGGCTTCAAAGCAGGTGCTTATTTTTGAATACTAGGCTTGGAGGCAAGGTTTGGTTGCATAAAACCCCAGGAACTTTTTTTCATGCTTGTGTTGCTCTCCAACCCTTTATATATTTGAATGTGGCTCATGAGTAAAAAAGGTTGGGAACCCCTGTCTTAAAGGGAGGTTCTAATTAGTAAAATGATGATGAAACCTGCAATGTTTTGGTAGCCATGTCACTCCTCTTATAGATTAGTCTAAACCCTCTAGGCATATGTCACACACTTGTAATCAAAATGTTGCTCTGCTCAAGTGGATCACTTCCCAGTCAGGTTTTCAGAATGAAAGGGTGTTTGTATCATTGGGAAGTGACCTTTCCACTGTTTAAAAGGTTAGTCTCTCAGGTTTCCCTGCAGAATTGTGCTTAGTACAGAAAAATATCCATGCTGACATAGTTAGATATTTAGTTTACAGAATCTGTAAATAAGCTGTTTTACATAATTATAATGATCATATAGGCACATCTATAACTGGCTCTTATTAAGAAGAAAATTATTCCTTTTCTGTTTAGCATTTGGTTGATACTGTTTTTAATGTGTCAGGAAAGGCGGGGAACCACATAATCATTTTGCCTGCCTGACCAAAATGTTTGAAGGCAGTGCTACGCCAAACAAATAAGGTGGGCTGTCAGACTTTTACAGGTCTCAATAGCTTTTCCCAAGTGGGTTTTAACATGGCTGATAAATGACATTGCTTCTGTTCCAAACACTTCTAAAAAATATACACTAGTCAGGATATAATCAATACTGTTCTGCAGCAAACCACTTGCGCCTGATAAATGATTTCTGGCAAAGGCCAGAGAGAGGGAATCTTTCACCGTGGATGGCAGTCAGCCACTCATCAAAGTATGTCTTAATCTAGGGCAGAGGAATTAAGAGTTGTGTGGTTGTGAGGTGAGCACCGCATGCTCTCCTTTATAATTGATTGATGTAAAGCCTCCTAGCATCCATCCTGTACAAATCAGAGGAAAAACATATGTAAACTTTCAATAGCATAAGGATCCTACCCTGCAACAGATACACTAGACATTCCACAAGGATATAAATACAACTCTATGTATTTTAAGTCTTGATGAGACTTGTAGGCATAAGAAATGTTATAGTCTTTATATATAGATAGTAACCCCAGCAACACCCATAACAGTTAACAATAGACATGATTGTCTAGCCCAGGCATCAACATGGAGACTTCCAACCTTATATGTATAAACTTTACATAAATACAGGATATCTGACAACATAATACACTAGCTCTTTGTCTTATGCAATGAATGCACACAGTCACTAATCTGGCCTGCTGCCTTTTTTTTTTTT
>CM044447.1:113077374-113089701 GCA_024363595.1 Xenopus borealis | reverse complement strand
ATCCGACCTTTCCGATTGATATAGTGTCCAGATATCGGTCCCGTCGGAAGCCCCCATACATGGGCAGATAAGCTGTTAAATCAGTCTAAACAACCAATATCATCAGCATTATCTGTCTGTGTATGGCCATCTTTACTGCTAAACGGTTGTGATTGCCTAAGGCTGGTACAGAAGCCCAAAAAATTATGTACATCATTTATAGCTACTTCTTTACTTAAGCTTTACTTCTCCTATATAGGCCTCTATAAAAATATATTGCATAAAACATCTCATATGTAAAACCCTGTGCCATAGAGTATTCAGAAATAGAATATTGTCATTTTAAGAGATAAGAGCTGCCCCCTGGAATCATAAGATTCATGGTGCACACAAACAAATTAAACAAACCATACATGTTAGGTCACATGAGCCAATGAACAGACAATTTAATGTCATTTGCACCCACACTACTTCCTGGTCCAGTTAGAGCTGCAGTATTTCTGGTCAGGTGATCTCCGAGACAGCACAGAGGGTATCCTAAAATGGGGGCTTAGGGAAAAAAAATAATGGCAACATTTACTTACATATATATTACAGTTTGGTAAGATTCTTTAATATGTTACTTAAAATGACAAACTACAGTATCTGCTGATTAGGTATTCATTTTGGGGTATAGTTTTCCTTTAAGAATTAAGAACTACAGTATGTTTCATTTTATAAATTTTTACATCAAGGAAATGGAGGGGGTTATGAGATGTCTTGCAACAGTGCTGGGGTCTTTGATTCCAATTTATTATAGAATCACTAAAACACTGGCCGGCCAGAAAACACAGTAAATAAATTTTAAATAAATAGTTCTAAAATCAATAATAGATACAATCCAGGAGGGCAATCACTCTTCCTGTGGAAAAAAATCAAATGACTGTTCCTTTGTGTTGTGTACATGCTTAAAATTTAAAAAAAGAGGATGGTTGTAAGTTGTAGTACAACAAAACAAAAAAAGTTATTTCCCAGGAATTAAAGCTGAAATTTTTTGAAACAGTGGAGGATGGTTGTGAGATGTAGTTCAACAAGACAGAAACGTTATTTCCCAGGAGCTGGGATTTTAAAGCAGCGGAGTGTGCAGACTATTTAATCAGATAAAACAAACAGGCTGGCCGATAGATGGCTGAGTTTAGAGAGCAGATTATAAAAAAGGGGTATATTGGGGCACCGCCCACTCCCTCCTCTTTACCAGCTGCACATAAAGAAGTTGGAATAATCTCACGACATGCACAGTTCTGGAATTTCTTAAGGGCACGGCCGGCTTCAAAGTCTCAGCAGCCTTAAGCCTGTTTCATAGTCAAAGATGGCACACTGTCTGTTTCAGTGCGTGGGCTCAACAACGGAGCACAACTTCTGATTTCTTTTAAAATCTACCACTGCTTCTTTTTTTGGGGGGGCCTGTGCAACTGGTAAGGAAGAGGGAGTGGGGGGTGCCCCAATATATGCCTTTTTATAATCTGCTCTCTAAACTCAGCCATCTTCCGGCCAGCCTGTTTGTTTTATCTAGTTAAATAATATGCACACTCCTGCTTTAAAATCCCAGCTCCAGCTCCTGGGAAAAAAAACTTTTCTGTTCTGTTCATCTACAACTCACAACCATCCTCCACAGCTTCAAAAATTTTTAGCTTTAATTCCTGGGAAATAGCTTTTTTAGCTACAACTCACAACCATCCTCTTTTTTGAAATTTTAAAGGAAAACGATACCCCCGAAAATGAATACTTGAGCATCAGATTATATTTATATAATTAATTATATTATCAAATGAAGTGGCATATTAAAGAACAAGTAAACGTTTTTTTTTTCTATCTCTAAATTTGCTCTAAAGAGCCCCTCAAATTAATGTACCTTAGTCCCTGCTGCAAGTCTGCTCTGGTTTCTGTGTTATCAGCAGCTTGTTTCACCTTCTTCCTGGTGCAGAGTGAAGCCCCGCCCCATAGCTTACTGAGCTGACCTTATATCTTGGACTAGTCCAGAAGATCATTTGCATACTATGACACAGCAGAGAGCAGTGTGTGTAGCAGCTTTTGCTTGGGGAAACTAGCTTACTAATGAAACACTGGCTCCCTCTTCCTCTCTATTGTGGAACAGCAGCAAATGGACTGCTCAGTAAACTAAGGGGCTGGGCTTCACTCTGCACCAGGAAGAAGGTGAAACAAGCTGCTGATAACACAGAAACCAGAGCAGACTTGCAGCAAGGACTAAGGTACATTAATCTGGGGGGCTGTTTAGAGCAAATTTACAGAAAGAAAAAGAAAAACATTTACTTTTCCTTTAAAGAATCTTACCAAACTGGAATATATATTTAAGTAAATATTGCCCTTTTACATCTCTTGCCTTGAACCCCCATTGGGTGATGGTCTGCGTGCTGCCTCAGAGATCACCTGACCATAAATAGTTCAACTCTAACTGTAACAGGAAGAAGTGTGGAAGCAAAAGACAGAACTCTGTCTGTTAATTGGCTCATGTGACCTAACTTTGTAGTTTGTTTGGTATGTTTGTGTGCACCGTGCACATATGATCCCAGGAGGCTGTCCTTAATTTTTAAAATGGTAATTTTCTATTTATGATTACCCAATGGCACATGCTACTAAAAAAGTATATTATTATAAAAATGGTTTATTTACATGAAGCAGGGTTTTACATATGAGTTGTTTTATGCAATATCTTTTTATAGAGACCTACATTGTTTGGGGGTATAGTTTTCCTTTAAGCATATACCAACACCAAGAAACAGTCATTTGATTTTTTTCCACAGGAAAAGTGATTGCCCACCTGGATTATATATACTGGATTATATATATTATTGATTTTAGAACTACTTAATTATAATGTATTTAATGTGTTTTAGTAATTATATAATAAATTGTATTTTTAATATATTGGTTTTTGGGATGCTCCGAATCCAGGATTTGGCCATTTTCAGCAGGATTCGTACTCTGACTTTTCGTCACAAAACAAGGAAGTAAAAATTTTTTTTGTTCCGCACTTTGTCCGCTTCTAGCTTTTACCCTTCCTCTCGCTAATTTGCATATGCAAATCAGGGTTCTGATTCGGTTCAATATTCGTCCGAATCTTTCACAATGGATTCGGGGGTTTGGCCGAATCCAAAATAGTGTATTTCGTGCATCCATAATTGGTATTGAAGTCCACCTTCTACTTATTTTTTGTAATTGTTTTTTATCCCCAATAGGACCTTGGGGATTGAAGGTGTGCAGTCTCTACCAATATTATAACCTTTCTACCAACCGTCACAGGAATTTCTTTGTATAGCCTTTGATTCCAAGCAGGATGCTGTATGCAAGTAGTGTGTATGTCCCACACTCTAAAACATACAGATATAAAATTCTCTTGGTCCTTAAATTGGCTTAAATGTGTGCATGTAATTAGGGTCTTAGGATATAAGATTCGTTGGGCAGACACTTACGTTAATGATGTGTAATCTCTACAGATTTTGGCAGGTACATAAAGCATTGTTTGAGGAACACTCAGATCCAGATCTAGTGATTCTATAATAATATGCTCTATAGTCTACTTTTGTTTGATAACATAGGAACCTTTAATGTTTTTTTGCATCCAGATATGTGTTCTTTATATTTACTTACACCAATGTCTTATCTAGCCTTTCTCTCCTACTACCATTTTATCAAAATGTAAATTGTCAACTACAGTCGCAGTGCTCTATTTGCATTGCATATCTGATCGTGGCTATGAATTTCTAGCTGCTACTATCACCATGCTCTGGGTGTATTTACATGGTGTATCTGATTTGAGACATTAGGTATAAATGCCTATGGGGAGCCATTGATATGTTCTGTACCTTTTAGCTTCATTTATCTACTTTTTGTCTATACATGAAACAGTAAGTGGACACAGTACAGAATGTACAATGTTGAGGCAAGCAGAAGTACTGAAAGTCTGTAAACCAGGTGTGCAAAGATACACAAGATGGAACTACTGCAGGTAAAAGCATTTCTGAAGCACAACTTTCAATTACAGCAAATACTCTATATTATTATCTTAATTATCTCAGTGGGATAGTCTTGGATTATGCAAATATTCATTAGCAACAATGAGGACTGTACAGAAGGGGGACCATGGCGATGGTGCTGTGTAATGCTCAGTGTATTGGTATAATTCATATGTTACATTGAACCCCGAAGAGCACTAGGTTCTAAGAAAATAGAAGATGACTGACCAAGGGTTGGCCAGAGAGCATCAAGCATGCAAGGATGGGACTTAGAGAGACAGTTATAATTTGAGACCAGGTATTCAATCATGCTAATCAGATCACTTAAAGGAAAAGTAAATGTTTTTCTTTTTCTTTCTGTAAATTTGCTCTAAACAGCCCCCCAGATTAATGTACCTTAGTCCTTGCTGCAAGTCTGCTCTGGTTTCTGTGTTATCAGCAGCTTGTTTCACCTTCTTCCTGGTGCAGAGTGAAGCCCAGCCCCTTAGTTTACTGAGCAGTCCATTTGCTGCTGTTCCACAATAGAGAGGAAGAGGGAGCCAGTGTTTCATTAGTAAGCTAGTTTCCCCAAGCAAAAGCTGCTACACACACTGCTCTCTGCTGTGTCATAGTATGCAAATGATCTTCTGGACTAGTCCAAGATATAAGGTCAGCTCAGTAAGCTATGGGGCGGGGCTTCACTCTGCACCAGGAAGAAGGTGAAACAAGCTGCTGATAACACAGAAACCAGAGCAGACTTGCAGCAGGGACTAAGGTACATTAATTTGAGGGGCTCTTTAGAGCAAATTTAGAGATAGAAAAAAAAAACGTTTACTTGTTCTTTAAGCTTCTCTACATACAGACAAAAATCCACAAATCCTTTACAAAATTACAAAATGGGTTCTTTGTATTTTATTATCAGGAATCAATTTCCCACTTTTATTCAACACTCTTGCAGAGCAGGTCCAGTTTTTATTTCCATATTAGCTATGTGATCAATGGTATTGTATAGTGATGGGCGAGACTCCAGCGTTTCGCTTCGCCGAAAAATTCGCGAATTACCAGAGAAATAGAAATTGGTGAAAAATTCGCGAAACGAGTCGCGCGTCGTTTTTGAAGCGCGTTGCGTCAATTGCGTCGTTTTCGGCGCGCGTCGCGTCGTTTTCGGCGCGTCGTGTCATAAACAACGCGCGACTCGTTTTTTTTTCACTCTCCTGAAGACGACCCCAGTTAAGGAGCCGAAACGTTGAGAATAAAACTTCACTTTTATATTTCAAAATGAAGTCCTTGGAGTGCGGCTTGTTTGTTCACTGCATACTAATGTGTTGACCAGCACCCAGGCAGCTGTGGATTGTTAAGAGTGCACCAGCTAAGCAGATTGCATATATATATACATATATATCTATATACATAGTCCAATTGTAAAAAGCACTCACGGCACAGGATAATGATGAAAAGTAAAAAAATGTTTATTCCAACTACATATCTACGCATTTGGATCCACACCGGACCTTCATCAGGATAGTGAACAGGATGTGACATACACCCAATATACCCCTACCCACCAATCAGAGCACTATATCCATTCTAACACATATGGTGCAAATTCAGTTATATCATTAGTACTATTAAAATACACATATACTAAATATTTAAATGTTTAAAAAAACAACACATCTAATATGTGAATAACGTAATAAATCTATATCATAGCACTGGGATAAAAAGCTTCCTATCAAAAGTGTTCACGGTACACCTATAACTCCCAACATATAATATGGATCCCCATCTCAATTAACTAGACCAAATCCACATAAAGATCAATCAATGAGTGTTATATTCCTAGTGCCCAACTATTATACCCCTCAAGAGTTAACCGTGAATCATGCCCACCTAAAAATCCATCTATATATATAGTGACCCACTCTCAATATTAAATCCAATGTTTTATGTGTATAGAAAATTTAAAAAATCATCCGTAGAAAAAAAGACTTAAAAATATATAAATAAATAGATAATAGCCCCTAATCATAAGGGATAGCTCACTTGACATATCAAATATTTCAGCTTCTCCTATGGTCAAAATGCCAAAATTCAATACCAGTACCCAGGATTAAGCCTCATTATTTTATGTATAACCTTATAGTTCATATCTCATCCAAACCCCCACTCGGATAAGGTCAAAGGAAAGGAGTCAAAAGGTTGAGATCACATCTCATCCCCCATAAATACCAGGTCCCAAAAAATCTCATAAAAAACTTGCTAAAGACTACATCTCTTTTATTCCCCTTGGGGACAATGTATCAAGATTTCAAACCCATTTGGCCTCCCACTGGAGCAAGATTTTGGCTCTATCACTGTCCCTAGGTAGAGGGGGAATATGATCAATCAATTTCCCCAGTAGGGTAGGCAACAAATGTCTGTGTGTCAAAAAGTATCTTGCCAGGGGAGTCTTTGTTTTACCAGTTTATAAAGGCAACCGGATTGTAGATATGTGGTTATTTGTGCGCAGTCGGAGAGAAGTAACACATTTCCCGGCATAATATAACCCACATGGGCATACAGATGCAGTCACTTAGATTTTTAAGTTAAATGCGTCGTGACTCAGGGCTAATTGAAGAAACTGTGTTATCCAAAGTTATCTTAACTCATTTAATGCATTTAACCTTTTCATTAGCATACCAAAGCACCATTGTTTTCAATGGTGAACTCTTTAATTGGATGGGATGCTGTGACACAATATTCTGTGCTAAGTGGGATAAATGGGATGGATGAGTTAAGTCACGACACATTTAACACACAAATACAAGTGACTGCATCTGTATGATGCAATATATTACATGATCCGAAGTACAGGATAAACAATGTTGGATTTGATATTTTTTACTACAGTATGTGGATGTAAACACCCACATGTTTTACAGTTCCCGCATTGGAAGCATCCTGATTTGCCCCCTGGTAACCATGTATCAACATTTCCAGTCCATAAATCGGTTGTCATCAGCAGATCCTTCAGAGAGTGACTGATTTACAGACTGGGAATGTTGATACATGGTTACCAGGGGCCAAATTAGGATGAATGTTATATTCTCCTGACAAAGAATCCTGTGCGGGCTCGAAACGTTGAGCCAAATAAAGCCAAATATATATATATATATATATATATATATATATATATATATATATATATATATATAGTATTGCAAACTATACGGCTCTGCAAGCACTAAACAATGGAAAATTATTACATTTCTATAGACAACCACAACTTTGAAGAATGGAATTTACTTCTTCCTAAAGAGTGGTTTCAGGCTTTTTTCAGTTCTAGTCTATGAGTGGCACTCATCACCTCTTTGGTGCTGCATCCAATAGGTTATACTCATTAGTGTTCCAAATCTATAATTCCTGACTCCAAGATTTTGACCTTGCTTTGTTCCTAACTATGTTGATTGATTCCCACCTTTGACATATTACCTGCATTTCATCCTTTATCTGTTTTAACCTTTTGCACCATGAATTGGACTTTTATTTGCTAATTTACAGAGCAGCTTTCTTCTTGGTGCCAACGTCAAACTTCTAAGCTACTAGGTCTTGACATCGTCAGTTTTGAAGGTCCACCATTTCCCCAGGGTCCCCTTAGCTCCTAACAAGGTTACAGCCATATGAAAACAAGGGCTAATTAGAAGGAAATTAAGAGAGAATGTTAAATTACAGCCCTGGATTCTTCAAGAAACCATATTGAAAGTCAAATAGAGAGAGATTTGGAGAATAAGTACTTATTAACCTTCAAATCTCTTTCTAATAGGCCTTCAACCTGTACAATACAGCAGTGTAAAGTAACATTCTCATTCTCAAATCACATCCAAATTGTCCCTAAGGGTTTCTCCCCTCCCTAGCAAGGTTTTAAGAATGCCATAGAGTATCCTTTAGGGTACACTTTTACTTCTGCCACCATTTATAGTTTATACTCAATACATTTTGTGTTCAAAACATGTTCGTATGACACTTTAGTTTTACTAAAGGTGGTGTTTAAAAAAACATGATATGTAAATGTGTCTTTCATTTTCATTAACTCCGACCAGCTCTCCTGCAAAAGATCTATGAATGTACCATAAAACAGCTCTTCATTTTCTTTTCCCAGATGGCACAAAATAGATTTGCTTTGTGATCCTGTGATAAGATGGGAAAGACTAAGACATGTTCTGTCAAACACATAAATCACCAATAAGTGACTTGGAAGGAATAATATTAGTGTTGTGCCAAGGTGCAATGATAGCATCACAACTAGTAGCAGAGGCAGACTTCATTTGTGCCAAAATCAGTCTCAAACTGCTATTTTTTCAAAGGGAAATACAAGTTTTATAGCCACTATAAATGTCATATGTCATACAAGGTTTTAGAGAACATTAAGATGCTTTTTACATGGTTGGTGTTAAGTTACAGAATTAAAAAAAAAAGTATGAAACAACTTAATGTGATTTAGAACACTAGTGTGGCTAGTTACTGGGTCTACATATACAAAACATAAAAAAAACCATAATACCTATATTGCAGTGAAGTGTTCCCCACAGGACACACTATCTTTATAAAGAAAAACACTTAAAAAGAACAAAAAAATATGCCAGTGAATTACTCTCATTTAAATGTAGAAGGAAAGTACTGAAAAAAAGTAGTTTTGTGTTCATTTCTTGAAGATTTCTTCAAAACATCTACTAGTCCCACCCATCTGTCCCACTTCCTGTTGTCCACTTTCCCAGGCTGTGCAGGGGAGCCTTAGATAGAAGGAAGTATAATTATTTCATACTGATACCGCACCACTCCACTATTGGAAAGAAGAAGAGGCTGCTTCCTTTACTATCACTATTTACACCTGCCTAATAAGACAGAGAATCTAAAATAGAATACAAAAGGAAGCACACACATAAAGTTGTATTGTCTTAATTAATAAAGATAAGTATTAAAGCCCATAGAGCCACAAAGTGGTTAACATGGTTCCTGGAGAGCAATATTGCAGAAGATCCACCACTGTGATATTCTTAAAGATTACCCTTCCCGGCTATATACTCACAAGATTTCTTGATGCGTAAAGCAAAATCATACTATATTTTGCTTTATATTTTCTTTATCTTAGTTGGAGGATGACTGGAGGAAAATCAGAAGGTGAAGGACTGACATTTTTATATGCATAAACATTTCAAGAAATCTCATACCCAAAAGGGGAAAGCTTGAAGAATATCACAGTGGTGGATCTTCTGCAATATTTCTCTCTCTTGCTTGATTATTTTGCTTATTCATAGCATTAACCTGAAATATTATTCAAATAACTCATAAACCCAGGAATGGACCATGCATGCATGTACTTTATAGAAGCAGCAGGCTCAAATGGACCAGTTCCTAGATAATGAAAATAAGACCGCTCCAACCATGCCATGTTACCTCAGTCCCCTCTTTGATATCAGGTGCTTTCATGTCGTAGTGTTGGTTACAGATAGAGTTGCATAAATCAAGTTGAGAAGAATATAAACCGCACCTCCATTAAAAATGTATCCTTTATTATATGGCTATCATAAATATAAGATCAAAGATCGCATCATTGTCTGACAGGTTTCGGACTACACTAGTCCTTAGTCATAGGCTAAATAATGTCTTTTATACAGTACATCATTTAAATAAACAATGATAAAATCACATGACATTTCAGTCCAATCAGAGAGCAAATTAGTACCAGATGAAAGAAGTATTTGTATTCAAGCATTCCCCCTAGAGCAGGTATCCCCAACCTTTTGAACCCATGAGCAACATTCAGAAGTAAAAGGAATTGGGCAGCAACACAAGCAGGAAAAATGGTTTTGGGGTGCAAATAAGTGCTATTTTTGACCATCTGGTAGCCCCTATGTGCATTGGTAGCCTACACTGAAGCTCTGTTTGGCAGAGCACCTGGGTTTTATGCAACCAAAACTTGCCTGCATGCCTGAAATTCAAAAATAACCACCTGCTTTGAGGCCACTGGGAGCAACATCCAAGGAGTTGGAAAGCAACATGTTTCTCACAAGCTACTGGTTGGGGATCACTGCCCTAGAGGGAGAAAGACAGGCAATCATAAATTCAAGGGAAACTGATCCTCAATTAAATATGAGTTTAAATAAAACAATTTATATCCCATCATTTGTTTAGTCCCTTAGGGGTCCTGGTTCCCAATTCGAAAACCCAAAAAGCTTCACAGTGATTAATAGCTGTTAATAAATCACCCTTTCTATTTGAAGGAAAAACTTTCTCTATTACTTGCACACACAAATAGTTTATATTACTATTGCAACTCCAGTTCCTAGATAGTTTGAACCCTTAAAGTTTCCTACATTTTTCCAACTACTGTTTTGGAGATGCATACGCTGGACACACTGGGCAGACATTGTGAATGTTTTTTTATACTTCTTTCTTTATATGTTTTTGTTTTAGAGAACGTATTTGATTTACTGTATGTAAGTAATTACATTTTATATATTTGTGCACCTCAGTTAACATGAAATATCACAGAAATAGCAAACTCCACCCCATCTAATGATAAATAGCATGAGATAGTTCAGCACAGAAGCTTTAAAAAAAGCCTTCTCAAGAAACAGAATGACCATAGCTGCAATCTTCCTTTTACATTTTTTTATTCTAACAAAGTCTGAAGAAGATATAGCAAGTATAGTAGATGATATGCCCACAATCCTCTTAGCTGGAGCTAAATCAATTTTCCACTGTATCCACCACAACAAAAACAACAATAAAAAGCTCAAGTGCCTTGGGCTACAAGAGAAAAGAAGGCATATAGAGTATGATATTGTATTACAAAACCAAACCCTTGTGTTAGAAGTACATGACATTATTGAAGAAAAGGTGTAAGTATGTTCTACAACCAAAAATTACAAGCTTATCACAAATTCCACTGGAGTACACATTACAAAAATAACTGATGATCGGGTGCTTACAGACCCCTAGAGATTAACCAGGGTATCTCTAAAAGCCTTTTGCCAATAGCTGTGTTGGTTAAGTAGTGGGTTAGATTTCTCACCACCGTATCTTGCTGGCCCTTTCAGATTATGCCTGATGGAGATGTGGTTCAGCTTGTCATTCTGCTCTCTTTTAGGACATGCATGTCCCCTGTTGACTAGTGATGGGCGAATTTGTCCCGTTTTGCTTCGCCGAAAAATCCGTGAATTTCCCATGAAATTCGTGAAATTAGGAAAAATTCACGAAACGGTGCCAGCTTCTCATATTTGACGCTGGTGACGGTTTCTGGGAGCCAGTGAAAATTTGTTTGTGGGAATACGCCAGCAAAAATTCATTGGTGGAAATGTGACAAAAAAACAAACACCGGCGTCTGATTTTTTTTTTACGCCAGGGAATTTTCATCGGCGAAAATTTTTCTGGGTGATTCACGAATTTATTCGCCAGCGGCAAAACCCCGGAATTTGAATCACTACTGTTGACATGAAGCACTCAAGCAAAATATCTTGTCACAGAAATGGCCCCATAAAACGAATTCAAAAGCTTTTATTTATAAGATATATATTTTTTATTATATCCAATATATTATGGTCGGTCCTACACTGTAATCTCCTATTCAAGCAAAGGCACAATGTGTAATTTTGCAAATATATCAGGATTCTCTCATAGCTAAAACATGTTGCCATAGTAACCTTCCCTCAGCGGGTTTTCACTAATATTTATATATTTATGTATATGCATTATTTAGATGACCCTATGTCAGAAACTTACATCACTAAGGGACAATTGCAACAACTCCAAATGTAATAGATATAAAATATGCACCATAAACTGAACTGTATAGAAAAATACAAATATAAAAAATATATGTACAGTATATATATATGGCTATTTAATTATTCAGTTGTTTGTTAATTTAAAATATCATGGGTGATGATGGTAATAATGCCTCTGTTCATATCTATACATGTCACTATGAAATTTACGTTTTTCTTGACGTCTGCACAAGTGCCATAGAAGGCTGTGCCTGGGCTAAAAAGATCAATGTGAAATAATTACAAAGAAAATAAAAAGTTTGTTCCCGTCGGCTGGAGTAGTTAAAAAATATGTGTCTTTTAATTATATCAGGAAAATAGGGGGAAGACTTATGAACAAGGTCAGATTGGCCTGTCTGAGTACCTTCCTGTAGTATAGTCTAGTCTAAAGCTCTAAAAATTGTGCCGAATTCCTTGGGTTTCTGTATGAATCCCATTCACAGGTAGGGTTATAAGCCTTTGACTGTACTTTGATATTCCATAACCTGTGGCTGATTGTGAATAATGGGTTAGGCAAGTTAGAAATCATGGGGCCACGCAGGGCCGCC
>CM044447.1:113051282-113077364 GCA_024363595.1 Xenopus borealis | reverse complement strand
CTTCAGCCTCGGGCCCGGGACACTTGTCCCCCCTGTCCGCCCCTGATGGCGGGCCTGGGACCACATCGGCTTTTTGGGCCATTTGCTGCTCTCTTTAGCAAGAACGTTTGTCTGCCAAGTATTTTTTGTTGAATGGCAGGCCAGATAACCTTTAAACAAACAGAACACTTTAGCCTCTTTTGTATTTTGCTGCCAAGATATTTATATATTATATATGAGTCAGTGCACTCAATGACATGTATAAGTTTGAATTATTGGGTCCTTGGTACGTTTCTCTGGTGGGCCCATGCTACCCATGGTCGACTTTGCTTCTGAACAGAGGATCATATTGCATAAATGCAGTACCACAGGCAATACTAACAATGCAATATTACCATGAAAAGTTTAAATTTGATTTGCAGCCCCTGCTGAAAATGTAAATATGAAAACAGATTTTATTTTTTTTAATTTTATTTATTGCCATATTTTTTAGTATTGTTCAAGTAGTGAAACCAAGCTTCATACAGTATAACCAAGCTTCATATTCTGTTCTGTTCTATTCTATTAAATAAACAACAATTCCCAGCATGCATTTGTCTTGTAACTTGGAAAATGCCCCTTAAAGGGATCCTGTCATGGGAAAAAATTTTTTTCAACATGCATCAGTTAATAGTGCTGTTCCAGAAGAATTCTGCATTGAAATCCATTTCTCAAAAGAGCAAACAGGTTTTTTTATATTTCATTTTAAAATCTGACATGGGGCTAGACATTTTGTCAATTTCCCAGCTGCCCCAAGTCATGTGACTTGTGCTCTGATAAACTTCAATCACTCTTTACTGCTGTATTGCAAGTTGGAGTGATATCACCCCCTTGCTTTCCCCCACCCAGCAGCCTAACAAAAGAACAATGAGAAGATAATCAGATAACAGCTCCCAAACACAAGATAACAGCTGCTTGTTAGATCTAAGAACAGCACTCAATAGTAAAACCAATGTCCCACTGCGTTCTATTCAGTTACATTGAGAAGGAAAAACAACAGCCTGCCAGAAAGCAGTTCCCTCCTAAAGTGCAGGCACAAGTCACATGACCGGGGCAGCTGGGAAATTGACAAAATGTCTAGCCCCATGTCAGATTTCAAAACTGAATATAAAAAAAAACTGTTTGCTCTTTCGAGAAAAGTCTACTGGAGCAGCACTATTAACTGATGCGTTTAAAGGAAAAAAAAAAACATGTTTTCCTATGACAGTTTCCCTTTAATTGTCAATCATGGCAAGTATGGCAGCCGTGCCTCTTTGCTCGTGAGGGTCTTTTACAACAAGGACTCTTCTTATGTCCGGCAATTTTATTCTGTTTACAGCTCTGTAAAAATATTACAAGAAGATAATAATACAGTTATTGGTGTATAGATCTCTGCCATAGATCAGTTGAAGATAAAACAATGATAGTTTGCCTGGGGCATCCACTACTACAGCGGTATGTTCTACAAGTTTTGAGCAGGGCATGCAAAGCTTTCATCCAAAGTAGGCTGATCTGCACTGCAATTTCCTTTATCTACTGTCCATCAATATAGTTTTTAAGTCATGCACAGAGATAACATAAGTGATGACACTGGGGAATGATTCAAGTGAGTGGAAAACATTTCTCAGAAATGAAACAAGGCCGAGGCACAAGGAATGTCTATTATTGCACAAAGAGCTTAGAAATACTCTCATTGTCTTCGGATTTCTAAAGCGCCTTCACCTTCAGCCCTCCTTTTCCACCTTCAGAATCCATTGCCTCATTCCTCCTCCTCCCTCAAAGTGATGTGCAGAAATCCTACAAGACAAAACTGGACATGTAAAGGATGGTAGCAATTTACAAATGCATTGATAACGTCGACCAGGCCACAAGCTTTCAAAATAGAGATAAAAGACAAATGTGTGAAAAATAGTAGTGTTGTAACTACCTTTCTAAGGTTTAAAAGATGAAAAAAAAAACCTTTCTGTATAATTTCAAGAATATTACAGTAGTTTCCTTGGATCAACAAAAAGTCTACTTTGGGGGAAATGTATATCTTAGATTTGAACAGCAATAACTGCATTTAGAGTGTCATTTCCTTTGAGCAACACTACACGTTAGAATTAGATGAAATACAATTGGCAATACTTGTCTATAGGGTATTCAACCTGTGCAGTATGCAAGATGCCTCCTATAAGAGGAGTGCCAAACTCACAGATGCCCTATATCTCCTAAAACATTCTAAAAGTATTCTCTGTTGTTGATTACAAACAGTAATAAACATACAATACACATATATTGATGATGAGTTTTTAGTTTTTTTTTTTGTAAACATACTGTAACAAGATTCAAATTATAGCAAGATCCCTTGTGTGGATAACAGGCCCCATACCTATACTGTTATCCTGTCTTTATGTGTAAGTCAACGTTTCTGTCCTATATCACGGCATGCCTTGAGAAAGTTCCTCTGTATAAATATTTGCAGATAAATTAAGTCCCATGAGTGCTCTGTGTCCTTCATGTTATTACATTTTGCGCAAGCACTTGGTGTTTTTTGCCTTTTTTGGGGGGTGCCTTTCAGACTTTTATATCACATATTGCACATGGAACCTTTTACTGCCTTCCGACATACTTATAAAAGTAAAAAAATGCTGTTATGAGATTATCTATGCAAAAATTGGAGTGCTCTCACCAGTATTCTCCCGTTCGGTCGCAGGTGCCTCCAGGTGTATGACCCCGAACTGCCAAGGGGTTCAATGAGTAGAATCCACACGAAAAAACCAAGGGCACTTCTGATACTGTGTAGTCAGTTGTGAATTATTTATTAGCTCATAAGCATGGCAACGTTTCGGGCCTATGCAAGACCCTTTCTCAAGCCTAGGCTTGAGAAAGGGTCTTGCATAGGCCCGAAACGTTGCCATGGTTATGAGATTATCTGTCACTGTACATGGGTCTCTGGATATCACAAACTCTATTTACCTGTGTCTCGTGCTGCTGTGCCCAGCCTTTGGGTATCTCATGAGTAAATGAAGCAGACTTTTTGGGGTGAAACTTTTTATTTCTTACCAGCCTTCTGGCAACCATTTGGACATCTTTTACAATCTTCAGGGTTCATTCTTCATGGTCCTGTGGCTCCCAATTTACCCTGTAGGCTGCATAAACTAATCAGAAAGCAGGGGCGTATGAGCATTACTTTGCTAAATGGGCTCTAGTTAGATTGTGAAAATTATAATATTGAGCCCGGCAGTCCAGAATCTCAAATTTAAATTAACAGACCAAACAATGCTATGTATGAGATAAACATCATAACAAACTGGTATGATCAGGCAAGCTTCTGCCACCCTGAATGATCCCTCAGCACCAACTTCCTACTCTACTTCATCCACTGCCTCCTGTCTACATTTTTTTCCATATTAAAGAGGGAAACATGTTGGAAACATGTCTTTGAGCTGCCTAATATCTAATCTAGTGATCATCCTCCAGTAGCTTATGAGCAACATGTGGTGTGCACAAGAGTATATTGTGCATACACTGTATTTTCTATACTGCTTAAAAATGTCAGAGTTCATGTTACTGTTGATGTGTAATGGCTGTATGAACCTGCTAATAAAGCACTGTTATACTGTAGTCATCCTCGGCTACCAAAATATAACACAAAATGTTGCTCACCAACCCCTTTGATGTTGCTCTTAGTAAGCAAGTGTTTATTTTTTCATTCTTGGCTTGGAGGAAAGTTTTAATTGCAGAAAAATACAGGTGTACAGTCAAAGAGAGCCTACAGGAGGCTCACAGTACACATAGGGGCTACAAAATAGCCAATCACAGCCCTAATTTGGCATCCCCGGGGACTTCTTCATGCTTGTGTTGCTCCCCAATTCTTTTTACATTTGAATGTGGCTCACGGGTAAAAAGGTTTGGGAACCCCTGGTCTAATCCAGCACATAATTAACTAAAGAAGGGTAAGGATGTAATTAATATATGTAAAGTGTTTTAATATTGAGGGGGTGCAATAATTAGACTAAAAATGGGCTAAAATATTTCTATATACCCAAAACCAACAGAGTTCCTTTAAAATCCAAAGAAAAGAATTAAATTTGTAATTCAATGTGTAGTCCAAAAATCCCAATGCAAATACATTTTTCATCATTCGATCAGTCTCTCAGCGTGGCCTCTTCAAAAAAAAAACGGCACATATCCATAAAACAAAAGAGAAGGGCGTGCTCCCTTCTTTTACTTTGTTTTATAATATATATAATATATACCTATTTTAAAATGTAAGTAAATCTCTAACAACTGAAAAAGAGTAATACACAGAATCTTATCACCTAATTAAATACAGTATTGATTTCCAGAAAGTCTAAGGTGAACCAAGCACAATCTAAATAACGTAACATAATATACTGGTGCTACATCTTGGTTTAAGCAAAATTTTTATTTTAATAGAGCCAACACTTGATATTTAAGAATCACTCTGTAATCAAACTCCACATGTAGGAACAGAATATAATTGCAGGTCACTTGTATAGTCAAATGTTCGGGGCCAGCTAGATAATCTTATGGCATTCTAATTATCATCAAATGGTTTCCCTCTAAGCATTACTTCATCTGGCATCCAATCAGACTTGGCATTATAAGTCTAGGCAAGAGACACAAGAAGACATTGCAAGTGTGATTATTAATTTGCTGCAGATTCATGTCGAAATGTGGTGTGTTCACAGGAGAAGAGGCCTCCACATTACAGTATATTACATATACCATAAGATATTAAAATGTAAGGATTTCACAAAAAAGTGTTCTCTGCTATGTTATGAAGGCAGTCACTATTTGTAATGAGCCTGAGTTTTGCCTATGGCATACACAATTATTTCATCGAATGAGTCTAATTAAGTAGTATGCCTACATGTGTTAGAGACGTTTGTTTTGCATGCCTCCTCCTTATGTTTTTGGGTTGATGACTTTTCAACACCCATTATTCTTTATTTTTATCACTTTGTATTTACTTAACAGAAATAATAAAAATATAATGCATATTTCCATGATATTTTTCTGCTCTAGCTTCTATAGGTATTACTGATTGAGCTTGCAGTTTAAGCCTTTCAGAATAAATTTTCAGAATAAATTCATTTTTTTGTAGGCCACAAGCTTCTGCCATATTGTCTATGGTCATGTACTAGGAAGCCAAAATGGCTTGTGACCTACTGCCTACTGTGTTTATATTATTGGAGGGTGCTAAATTCGCGAAACGAGTCGCACGTCGTTTTTGACGCGCGTCACGTCAATTGCGGCGTGTCGCATTGTTTCCGTTGCGTCGCGTCATTTTCGGTGCGCGGCGCGTCATTTTCCAACGCGTCGCGTCAAAAACGACGCGCAACTCGTTTTTTTGGGCGAAGTTTCGCTGGCTAATTTTTTTTGCTGGCGTTTCGCGAATTTATTCGCCAGCGGCCCTGCTGGGAATGTACAGATTGTGAATTCAAAACTGTGGCCTAATAATGCACAGTCGCAGGAAAAATACAGTGCTAAGAAAATGGATTCACTGCAAAACCGTGCAGCAAATACAAATAAAAAATACTGCTTTTGCTGTGGTTCAACACAACACCTTGCAAACTATGCTAAATGTACTGCCAAAGCTATACAGTGCCGCAAATGTTTAAAACCAGGTCACATTTTGGGGTCATATAATCTCACAAAATGGATTACGGCCTGACCCTGACCATGTCAACGCGGTTACACAAGCACCTACTCCATCTGATTTCCAGACCTTACAAGCTTTCTTAGGTCTTACTTCTTGGTATTCTAAGTTCATTCCCAACTATGCTTCAGTTGTGGACCCACCCAGAGCAGTACTACGTGGAACTTTAAGTCTGGTGTGGTCAGAATCTGCTCAACATAGCTTTAAAATTGTGAAACAGCTAATTGTGAACAGTCCAGCGCTAGCTTTATTTGATCCTACACTACCCACTGTAGTGACTATGGCATTGGTGCCGTTCAAACACAGATCCATGCTGATCATACAGAGAAAACTCTTGCATTTGCATCCAGAACACTTACAGAGACAGAGAGTAAATATTCAACTGTTGAAAAAGAAGCTCTATAGTGTGTTTGGGCAACAGAAAAACGGAGAACCTACCTATGGGGTATTTACCTTATGCACTGATCATAGCCCTTTAATTACACTACTTGCCACAAAGGAACTAGGAAGAGCTGGAATGCGTATAGCTAGATGGTCAGCAAGGCTACTGAATTTCAACTACAAAATGCAATACAAACGAGGTTTGAAAAATGTCAGGCTGATTGCTTGTCACATTTACCTTTACCTACAGCTTCTCATAAGCTGGATGAGGACATAGAAGTTGTAGCATTGACTGATTTACTATCATCTACAGTTACAGCTGCTGATTTTAATCAAGCTTGCCTCATATGTCCAATTCAAGTAAAACTACGGGACATCTTACAAAGCAAATGGCCAAATGCTGAGAAGAAATTCAGTCCTAATCTTCAACCTTACTACAGGATTAGACACGAATTGTCCTTAGTAGATGGCTATGTTGTCCGTGGGGCTCACTGTTTATTGGTACCAGAGACCTTGCGAGAAAAGCTCATACAACTTGCACATGAGAGTCATCAAAGAATTGTACATACAAAACAAAGACTACGAGAACTATACTGATGGCCAGCTCACTGTTTATTGGTACCAGAGACCTTGCGAGAAAAGCTCATACAACTTGCACATGAGAGTCATCAAAGAATTGTACATACAAAACAAAGACTACGAGAACTATACTGATGGCCAGCAATGGATGCCGATGTGGTAACTGCCATTCATTCTTGTGTTACTTGTCAGAATCATGACAAAACAGCTATCACACATACACAACCACTTCAACCAGTTTCATTTCCTGATTCAGCATGGGAAAAACTTGCTATTGATATTGTCTGCCCTTTTGCAGATGCTCCCATAGTAGATTTGCTATAGCCTTGATAGACTATTACAGTTAATGGCCAGAAATTGCATTTGTTTCTCATCTTACATTAGCTACAGTAATACAATTTTTGTCTACAGTCTTCAGCAGAGAAGGTAATCTAAAGGAGTTAATATCAGACAACGGACCACAGTTTGTCTCATGTGAGTTCACATCCTTTCTGAGAGAGAGGAATATTGTGCATAGGAAATCTTCAGTGTATTACCCACAAGCAAATGGAGAAATTTAGCGATTCAGCAGAAGTTTGAAGGAAGCACTACAGACAGCAAATCTTACTGGGAAATCTTGGAAAGTATTTACAACAGAGTTCCTACATAACTACTGAGCAACATGCCATGCAACAACCCAATCATCTCCAGCTGAATTATTACATGGCAGACAGATGTGCAATAAGTTACATGTTGCAGACATCAAACTTCTACAAAATACTTTTCCTGCAAAATCACCTACTGCTGACATTGTCAAACGTCACTAAGCCAAATGCAAGGCTTATACTGATAGAAAACGTGGTGCAAGAGAAGTGCACTTTCAGCCTAGATCTTTAGTCAGAATTAAGAAACCAGGAATACTGAAACAAGGACAATCTAAATTTACTACACCACTTGAAGTGAGATGCCAGCGAGGACCATACACATATGAACTGTCTGATGGACACATATGGAATGCAAGTTGTCTTGCTCCTGCTAGATATGACTTTACAGACGTTCCATTTGATGAAAGACATTTTCTTACTCCTGATGCCAACTGCAATAGGCCTAAAGAAAATGAACCTATAAGGCGTAGTGATAGAATCAGAAAACTACCTACATGGACCCTGGACTATGTGATGTGAATAATGTACAGTATTGCTTTAAGATGCATTGTTGTTGTTTATTACATCTGTTCAAATGCTTTCCTGCTATATGGGGAATGTGTGGTGTTTATACAAATGGCCTGCGGGTGTCACTTTGCACAGGACTTGTACTGTGCATACACAGGACTTTCTGTACAGTTTAAAAAGTGAAAGTAGGAAGTACTGCAGTTGTGTAATGGCTGCATGAACCTGTTAATAAAGCACTGTTATACCCTGCTCATCCTCAGCTACCAAACACAACACAGCCTTATGCGTTTATGGGGTCACATAACTTTCCTGACACTTATAATGTCCTTGCACTATATTTATCAGTAAGGGGTGCCATCTATCATACTTTTTTCCTAAATTAAAATATATGTAGTTCACAATTTGAACTTTATCAAAAAGGATTTAATTCTTTTGACACACTCTACAGACTCCTCATGGGAAATCTAAAAATCATCTCCTATTTCTTGCAGTTTCAGAAGATTCACATTCCTCTCCTATCTCCAGAGCAAATGGTGCAAACCTTTAAGACATTTTGCTACTAATTAATAACATGAAGAGACCCTAACACAGAATATTTTGTCACAGTTGGTCACACAAAACTGCCCTATAAACGCCTCTCCACTTTCAATTAACATTCCACATTTCACTGAATATTACATTTGACTCATTTTAGACAATTGGTGGAGATGGCTTTCACACTTCAGAGGAAATCGCAATGAAATAATGACACCTTCATTTACAATAAACAGCATGCTGTATATTTAGCGAGCGCAAGCTTGCCAGCATGTACATTTATCTTCATTTTGGTGCTAAACAGACCAGCAGCGCATTGCCAATTACCAGCCATAAACACTATGGTGTTTATGTGGATTCTAGATATACAGGACACATATCCTCTAATGCAAAAGTAGTGTAGCATGAATTTAGCTCAGAAAGTAAATACTTCCAAGCTGCTTACTGATTTTAGTATACTAAATCTCAGTCTGAATGTGGTTAGAAAGAATACCTGTGTAGAAGGGTAAGGATTTTGACACCTTTACTTTGTGGGTTATTTATTAAAATCCGGATACCAAATACTTGAAAAATTTTAGGGTTTTTTTTACTATAAAATAAGAATTTTTAGTGGAAAAAGTCATAATGGAAAAAGTCAGAATCTGAAAATACAGTATCATAGATCTATTGAAGTTGTGTATTAGTCAATGGGAGAGGTCCCTATCCTCTTTGAAAGTTTCTGAGGTCTGTGCTGGAATTAGTCTGAAAATCCAACTATATCAGAGTTTTTGGGCAAAAATACAAAAAAATTGTGGTTTTCACTTTTGTCCCTGATCCGATTAAATTGTGCTTTTAAATAATGAGTTCCAATTGTAGATTCTAGTTTGGTTGAACTTAATAATTAAAATTTACATTTTGATAAATATCCCCTTTTAAGTAGCACCCTTTTTTCCCAGCATAGGACTTGGATCCAATTTACTCTAGCAAACATGAGAATAACAGAATGGAATATGAATAGGAGAGAGTCTGAATAGAAAAACAATAAAAAGTAGTAATAATAATACATTTGTAGCCTTACAGAGCATTTGTTTTTAGGTCAGTGACCCCATTTTGAATCTGGAAAAGAAGTCAAAAGAAGAAGCAAAATAGTTCAAAAACAATAAAAAATAAATAATGGACCAATTCAAAAGTTTCTTAGAATCAGCCATTCTATAACATACTAAAAGTCAAATTAAAGGTGAAACCTCCCTCTAGATGTATCAACCTTTTCTTTACCAAAGAGTCACATTCAAATGTAAAAAAAAGTTTGGGAGCAATACAAGCATGAAGAAAGTCCCTGGGGATGCCAAATAGGGGCTGTGATTGGCTATTTTGTAGACCCTATGACATAGGGCCTTTGTGAACTGGCCGTCTACAGGAGGCTCAACTTGACAGTATAATTAGTTTTTATGCAATTAAAATTTGCCTCCAAGCCTGGAATTTAAAAATAAGCACCTGCTTTGAGGCCACTGGGAGCAACATCCAAGGAAGTGGGTGAGCAACATATTATTTGTGAGCCACTGGTTTGGGAACACTGCCCTAGATTATCCCAAATGCAAGTCCTTGCTAATTTGACGCTATTGCACTTTAAGTGATATAACTACTAAGAGGATAATAAACTTCCCTTTGTTAACATTAGTTGGATTTTTTTTTTAACTTTTAAATGTTTTATCAAATATGACACAAAAGCAATTATAATTTATTTCCTTCTGCTAACAAAGGAGTCCCAAACAGCACTTTAAATGTTATGGCAGACTTCCAAGTTCTAGAACATATTTGATTAAAGATGTCTCTCAGTAGGTATCTGCAGACATCCATCTTCTTCTTGGCATGGGGGAGACAGGAACCCAATGAAAACAATCCGGCAGCATGTTCAGCGTGAAGGTAATAGAATTAATCCTTTCTTAGCACTTATTTCTGTTTCAGCTAAGAACATTGGAGGTTCAGCTAAATTCACATTAACATTAGTATTTTATGTTTTCTAAAGTGGACACTTTCAAGTTTATTCCTGGCTATTCCCAATTTCATGGTATTACTATCATATACTGTATGAGTGACATGCGGTTCTGCCTTGAGACCTTTGTCAAAACAACTTTTTCTCCATATTTTAAGTCCTGTTAGTGCCTTGCTTTACATGATATTCTATATGACACTTCAAGGGCCCAGTATGGTCAGGTGTTAAATAAGGTGACTTAAATAAGACGAAGTCTGCTGAGGTTCAGTAGAAGTACAAAGTTTCGACATATTAAACCTTGCTAAGCAGTAGTAGAAGACAGTTGTCTTGGCACACATTCTCTTCTTTGTAACTGCTTTGTAACATAAAGCTTTGGTTTTACAGTTTATTCATTGATTTCCAGAAAAATCTCTTGTTCTTCAGGAATGTATAAAGTGAGTATTGACGGCACAGGGTTCTGTGACCTTTTGTAAATACACTGGAAGATGTCCCTTCTGGCAAACATGTGTCCCTGGTTTATGAGCAACACTGAGGGGATGTCCCATAGAATGTTGTAGAAATGATGCAGCCCATTGGAGGGTTAAGATTTATCCTATATTTATATCTGCCTGCAGATATTGGTTCCCAAGGTCTACAAATTTTAGGCCTATTTCTGTTTACCATGTGTACCCATACAAGGCAAAGAACATGAAATCAACAGTGACTGGACATAGTGTAAAATACATGAAATATTGTAAAAGAACCTGTTTCAGGCATGTCCTTCTGTGGCCCAAGCAAAAGCCTGATAATTGAAGGCCCTATTTGAAAAAGTATAAAACACGGTTCTACTAATTATATAAGTGTAAGTATTGAATACAAACAACATATTCAAGGTTTTTTTTCTGACAAAATATCATTCAAATTAGAATTACATTTTTTTGACTTTCAGACCTTTGAAATAAAAATGTGAAGAACAAAATTTCAGTGTAGAATTTATTCAGTATAATGAGAGAACTGGTCAAGGGTCTGAATACTTTGCAAGGCACTATACATACAGTTAATGCCTTTCAATGTCCCAATGTTTTTACCAGCACGAACTAGAACATCTTTTTATAGCCTGTATACTTATTAAACTCATATTCGCTATTTTGCTTTATCCTGCTGAGCTACCTAAAGGGCATGTTGTTAATTTATAAATCTGCTAACACTCCTTCATTTTGATGTACTGTGCGTACCTGAATTTACATTTGTAAAAGTCAAATAAAGGCAGACATGATATCAATTATAGCCTTTTGTGGATGACAATAGTCAAGTTTGGTTTCTGTTCTCTAATGTACAGAATTTCTATGCAGTTCCCACCCCAAGCATCAGCAAGCTCTTAAATCAGTGACCAAGAAGATTTTACATAACAACATCTTACTTCGCCACCACCCTCCATGACCCATCAATTTTACCTTCTTCCTCCATTGCTGTGATCAAGAGTGGGCTTGGGTCGGCGGGGTCCATGAGGTCTGGGGCACATTAAGTTTTTTCCTGCTGTTTCACTGACCCAGTCCCAGGAAGAGGAAGAACTTGCCTGACCTGCACAGAACCTTGACTTTAAGTTGAGTGAACTTCTGTGGAATGAATTGGAGCTCCAATGATATCACCCAATGTTAGTATCCAACCTCTTAATTATGAATGAAAAACATCCCACCAACATATTTCCAACATCTAGTGAATAGCCATCTGCAGCAAAGGGAGAAACAAATACATACTTTTTTAAAAGGGGAAAACTTAAATTTTTTCAGGGAAAAGCACTTAATTAAAAAAGATTTATTATACCCCAAAGCTGATAAAAATCTGAATCTAAAAATATTATACAAATTGATGCTTGATTTTGTAGAGAAGTTTTTCACTCTGACTTTTTTGAGAAAAATTATTGATAAATGAGTGAAACATTAGATTAATTTGAGTTTTAGTAAAACAACCATAGTTTTGGAATGAGATGTTGGACAAGTATGTGTCTGCACATTTTGGGCAATATCATTTAGATAAATGTAACTAATTTCAACCTAACGTTAAGCCACGCGGTTACAGTTGATACAGTACACATTTATATAAAGGACATTATGCTGTGTGTTTTTAATAACATACCTGCTGCATACTACTTCAAACACACACTGAGAATTCCTTCTCCACGGGATTAGTCTGAAGGCTTGACAGAATCTGAGCACTGGAGAATAATTCTGATCAGGATTATTTGAAGTGTGAAAAAGAGATTCTGTTAAAGGCGTGATTTAAACAATCCTTCATAAACTCTCCAGTGGTAGATATCCCATGGTTCTCCAGATGTCACTGAATTGCAGCTGCAATCAACATCAGCAAACAGTTACTGCCTAGTCCTGAGCATTGGGCAATGTTGTTTAATGACAGCTGGAAAATTACAGATTTTCTAATTCTGGTCTAGACATCACAGATGTCTTATATCCTCTACTTATTCATTAATAATGTGGTTTTGATGATTCTTATATGTCTAGGATGGTTTTTCTTTTTATATGAATTGTATTTTGTCTTGGAAATTGACAGCATTTTCTCTGCTTGGAGAGGGGTTTTGATTCTACATCAATAATGTATGAAGTAAATGAATCGATTGTCCTTAATTAAATATATTAGCTTCCTATGGAAATCTAGCTGTAAGCACTAATTTCTGGTCAATTAACATGGGAGCTGCTGGTGTGTTTATTGTTTTACAGCTGTTGAAGCAGCAGTGCAGAGAGAGAAAGACAGACAAAGGAGAGAGAGGAAGCTTCTTGGGAAGACCAATACACTTGCTGAGATTTATTTCAACTTAGTGTAATATATACTGTTGGTATGTTTAAATGAAAATGTCTGTGAAAAATGCAAAATGTGTATTCACACAGGACATCCTGGGAAATGAATGTTCCAGACTGACCATTATCCTGTTGAATAAACTCTAAAAACACCATGACTACATGTTGCATTGGTGCATAATGTATTTTCTCTTGTAGTCAACATTGGCCTGGATTTCCAGCAGGTACAGACAAATGCCATATTTGTGACCATAAATTTTAAAGTTAGTTTACTTAAGTAAAGGCAAATATTAAGTAAGCTTTATCACAAAGGTCTATATAGATAATCAGTAAACCCTCAAAGTAATACTGATTTGAGTCCTCTGTCAAAAGAAACACATACATTCTTTCCTTCTAGTGAGTACACATGGGCTTCTCTATCAGATTTCCTGTTTTCAGAATAAACCTCCAGGGCAAGGGCTTGGACATGCTCAGTTTGCTTCTCTCTCCATCTCCCCTCCCTTCTTCCACTGCCCTCCTCCCATCCCTACTGAAATTTGAGCCCAGAGCTATGAGTGATCAGGGAGAGACTCAGACAGGAAGTGATGTCAACCAAGCTAATATGGCAGCTGCTATTCTAAACAATCAGAGAGAACTTCTAGAGCTGTTTACTTGGGTATGGTAAAACATTCTGCAGAATAAATATAGTATTGCAGCTTGCATTATTGTGGCTAATCTAATGGCAATAAACTGCTTTGGTAGCTTTCCTTCGCCGCTATTGACCACCTGCCATGGTTCCATTCATTTGGCCCAACCTATTGGATCTGCAAAAAAGAGGAGCTGTGGTTTATCCTAACTTTGACTTCCTCATTAACTTCCTCATTTGTTGAGGCACCATGGATTTTCCTGTTGGACAGTTATGTCAGAACTGGGCAAACTTTCTGAACAAATCTGCGAATGGATGGCAAGCTTGAGGCTAACTCGGCTGCATCAACATCAGAATAAAAGTTCCAGTTAGCATAAAACATGTTAGAGGAACATTTATAGCACTTTTTGTATTGGTTCTGAGAACTATCCTAATTAGAATATATCAGGTATGTCATCAAAAACTAAAAAGGACAATAAGTATAGCATGGACAACTTCTACACAATCCACCTGCATGCTACAGTCTCATCATTATCAATACAACATTAGGTTGCATACCAACATATTATCAGAAGGTCTCACACTCACTGATAATTATTTCAGTTAAGGAAAGCTCAATGCTGTAGCTTTGCTGCTGTCTCATAACCATTTTATATACAGACAGAAATATAAGCAACAGTATAGTTTGAAAATCTAGGTACCTATTATCTCCTACTTCAGTCAGTATTACTCTTCTTTCTGCCATTATAAATACAGCTATGGGATCTGTTATCCAAAATGCTTGGGACCTTGGGTTTTCCCCGGGAAATTGATTTTTCTGTTTTCTGTTATTTGGATCCCCATAATTTGTCTACTAAAAATTATGTAAACATAAAATTAACCCAATGGGTGTGTTTTGCCTTTAATAAGGATTAATTATATCTTAGTTTGTGTAAAGTGCAGTATTTGGGAGATGACCTTCTCATAATTCAGAGTCTTTTGAAAAATGGTATAATGGATCCCATTTGTACTGAAGCAGCCTTGAGCTAAAATGTTTGTGTTGATGCAATCCATTAATTCAGAAGAGTCATTGGTTTATGAATAAGCATAATTAGTTTGCTACGCTATAACACCTTTATCTCCAGTGACCTCAGAAACAGTGTCAGTGGCCAAGTTATTCTGAAAGTGTTTTGAGCTAAACTAAGCGTATCTGATCGAAAATACAAAATTCTCTCTGCCATAGTTCTTAGACAGAAGGCCCTGGAGTCAGTGATGAGATATGACACTGGCAGAAAATAGAATAGAAAAAAGTGCTGGAATTCTCAGGAGCAGAGAGGACATCACTATGAATCAGATTAGATCATCTTCCATCTCCTCTGTTGTCCCTTCAGTGTGCAATAATATGGTACTTTGACTGCAATTTATGGATGGGACTCAAGCCACTGCAGACATTTTGGATGGTGTTTGGATGCTAGGTTGAGAAATGTAGAAGAGTTGTTGCATCTTATTGAAACAGTTTCTTACCTTACTGGGGACACCGGTCTTTATGCCAATATATGGGCAGTATAGTCACAACGTTTGCACCAAGAAACACCTAGTAAGAAATTAGCAGATAGTATTTACTAGTTAACCGTCTGAAAGAAAATGTTTGTCACAGATACACAAAACTTTATTACTCCCCACCCTTCTGCTGCTCCAACACTAGTGTGGGGACTACCTCTTTCTTATGGGTCTCCGTAGACTAAACTGGAGTCTGTTGCTTCAAGCATTCACCTTGGATGACTGACAGAAGTGTTCATACTAGACCAGTCAGTTGTTCATTGTACTACCTGTACTGAATGGATGCCTGTTGGGCTACAAAATCCACTAATATTCTGGGTGGAGGTAATACTAATTAATTAGTTGGTCTTCTCCTGCCTGTCACCTTCTAATCCAGCATGACTGGGCCACTTTCATACTCTATATGTGGTCATTTATTGTCACTTTGGCACCCTCCTTGATGTTACACATCTCCCATAGATCCCAAGGTGCTATTTTGTGTCATATCCTTTTATTTTATCTCTTTTTTCCTTTTTATCTCAAGGCAATCTCTTCCCTCTGAAACTAAAGAACCTCCCACTACTGGAACTACCCTTAATGTTTAAGACCCATACTCTACTTCACTCCTCTAGTGACCAAAAATGGACTGAATCAACTGAATAAACCTTGAAAAGTAAATGGTACTTTGTGCCATTAGTTATGTTAGAAAGATGAAGATAAGAGGTTTATAGAATTGCTTGATGCAGATGTGCCTGGTAGCCTATTTAATCTATTGGGAGGATGTTCTTGTCCTTCTATGGGAACTGTAGGATGCAGGCATCAATAAAATCAACCACTTGAGTTCCCTTTTCATTATAAGACATACAAATGGTGTGACCTACAGGGCATTCACTGAAGGAGCCTGAGGTGGTACACTCCTCCTGTAGACAAATACAAGAGGTCCTCTGCACTCAACCCATTATCAATATATTTAAGACATTGAGACATTTTGTGCATACAGCTACTAAAAAATGCCTTACTCTTTAAACAAAACAGGGATTGTTTGTCCATACTTTATATTGCAATATATTTAAGCTGGCCAACTATGTCAAAGTCATCCCATATCTGGCCAGCCCTGTATACCTATAACAAACAAGAAAAAGTTGTGCTCACCACAAATTTTTAAAACCATTAGGTGGGGGTGCAATGAGGCTGTGACCACAAAATACATAGACAAATACAAGAGGTCCTCTGCACTCAACCCATTATCAATATATTTAAGGTGGTGAGCACAAGTTTTCCTTGTTTGTTATAGTCAGTCAATGGTAAACTTGACAACAATTTGTATTGCAATAATTATAAACAGCACTGTACACTGTAGAAACTCAATGCAGCATAGATCTAAAGTAGGTACAAAAATGTACAATCAACAGCACGAGGCACTTAAAGAGTTATAGAAACGTAACCATATTGCCAATTTGAGATATCCTATGACAATGTAATAGATCTATAATACTTAGTTTATGCATATATATAAGTGTATTCAAGAAAATAATAGCCAGAGTGCTTCAAGTACATGGGCATTTTCAAAAGGTTGATATATGACCTAAATAACCTTAAACTATCAGACAGGGATACAATGAGATCCGAGAGTAATTTAATTAAGTAATTGCTTATAGTGATGGGCGAATTTATTCGCCTAGGTCGAATTCGCGGCGAATTCCCGCGATTCGCCGCTGGCGAATAAATTCGCGAATCACCTGCGAAATTTCGCTTGGCGAAAATTCGCCGAAAACGAGTCGCGCGTCAGTCGCGACGCAACGAAAACGACGCGACGCGCGTCGAAAACAACGCGTCAAAGTTGACGCGACGCGCGACAAAGTTGACGCGACGCGCGACAAAATCGTCCCGCGACTCGTTTCGCGAATTTTTCGCGAATTTCTCTAGAAATTCGCGAATTTTTCGGCGAAGCGAATCGCGGGAGATTCGCCCATCACTAATTGCTTATTGACTTATATTAAGCAAGTGGACTGAGCAGCTTTAAAATATAAAAAGATTTGGGGAGCAACACAAGCATGAAAAAAGCCCCTGGGGGTATGTGTTAGAATGTAAACATAGGAGTTTTGCCTTTAATTGCTCCCCAATAGGAGATGAACACTGCAAGGTAGATGTTACTAAAAAGTGAATGGTTTCTCTTTTTAAAGGATATTATGGTCTGGCCCTGAAAACTATTGTGTTCTGGAAGGAACAGGCAATCCATTCCAGTGGTCCATTTCGCATGTTGGAGCTCACTATCCACAGGAAGGCTGCCATGTGGAAAAGTATTTAATCGTAGTTAAGTGTTTGGAAAGTCTTTCATTGCAGGGCACAGAACAGAAAGGTTACCTGTCTGTGTTAGGGATTCTCAGAGGGGTTGGAGGTGCTGCCTGACACTTCAAGGATCAGAGGGAGATGTGACCAGGTGAGTCAAAAGTGATTGAGGAAAGCCAGAAGGTGAGACAGACCAGAGGCTAATGAGCTGATATCCCAGGAAGAGTCAGCAGTGAAAAGCCTGAATATTCCAGAGTGTGGAAGCCACACTGTATGGTGAGAACCCTAGAGAGGGGAAAAGTTTGAATGGGTGCTGTTAAAACGATAACTGTGTTCAAGTGACTTTGTGTTGGAAAAAAGTATTGTGGTTTTGCCTGAAGACGTGGTGTCCCTGTCTTTATGCTCCTGATCCTCTGCTTACCTGCCTCCCATAGCCCATTTCCCCCAAAAATTGCATGTACAAGGTATCAAATATGGACTATGATTGGCTGTTTGGTAGCCCCTATGTGGACTGACAGCTTACAGGATGCTCACATGGAAGTACAACTTAAATTTATGCAATTAAAACTTGCCACCAAGCTTGGAGTTCAAAATAATCACATACTTTGAGGCCACTGAAAGTTGGTGAGCAAGATGTTTCTCACAAGCCACTGACTGGGGACTACTGCCCTATTGTACATGCATTTTGTGCATGCCTCAATTTTTAGTCTTCCCGTTTTAGGTGTGCCTTTGTCTCCCTATCTGAAGAATATCCATCCCTTTATCTCCAATTATTTAAAATATGTTTCCTTTGTTAATATTTTACTATATACTATATTAAAGTATTTATTGTGTTTGCCCATCTCTGTAATATGTAGATATTTAATCCTCTGTCTGTTTTCTCTTTCACAGCTAAATGAATGCAAACTTTTTTTTCCAGGCAATCAAATACTAATATATCTTTTTCTATATTAGAATGTAGCTGCTCCTTTTTTTAACTTTTTGCCTTAAAACATTTCCATTTTTTCTGATTGAAAAATATCTATACAATACGTCAACATTTCTTTTAAATTTCCATGTCGGTTACGGCCCAGCTAAGAAGAATGTACTTGCTGTAGGGGTTGAGATACACAGAACCTCGCTATGAATTGATAGCAGGGAGATGTCTGAAGTTTGAGACATAAAGCGCCCTTTCTGTTGCAAAAAATAAAGTACACAGGAAAAAAAAAAGGCAGTGCCATTTCTTTCTCTGTCGATATAAGATAAATAGCAGCAAAGTTTAATTTTGGATGCATTAAAATTGGTTATGTCTGGTTATGGACTTATCTATCAAGCTTACCAATAAAGTGAATATGGAAAAAAAAAATATTTGACAAATGTGATGGACTTACCAAAACATGCAAAGGGCCCATGTGCACATGCTTGAATAAGGTTTCAGAGACTATTATTAGTGAAGGGTGCATCTGGGCTGTTAACTGCAAACTTTGCAAAATGCATTGAAGACAATGAGCCTCAAAATAATTTTAACGCGCAACAATTTTGACATGAGCGACAGATTTTATACACACAAAAAATTTGTCCAAATGCATTGAAATCAATGGGTGTCCAAATAATTTTAACGTGTGACAATTTTATGCGTGAGAATATTCTGACGCACTACAATTTTTTTGTCGCTACTGAATTTTCACGGGTGAATTTTATTCGATGGTGACAAAACACGGAAATTTGCAGCAAATTTGTGCCTGCTGGATTTATTCACCCATAATTGCAAAACCTGCCACAAAAAAAAAAAAAAAAAAAAAAAAGAAAAGCATTTCACATTTCATGTGTCAATGGGGGCCGAAACATTGGAGATGCATTGTGAATAAAACACTTTAAATTTCTTCACTGAAAATTGAGAGTGTGGGTCCATTTATAATTTTGTATTATAAACCCTTGACCAATGCACCAGAAGACAAACACAAAATCCGGAAGGAGTGCGCTCATTGCACAGACTATATATATATATATAGTACACTGAGAGTGCTGGGAAATAATTTGTTTGATTCATTGTATGATACAAGCCACAACCCGTGCACCAGACTGATTTTTAATTGCAACACATGGATGAGCTGCAATTTTTGTTCTAGTATATATATATATATATATATATATATATATATATATAGATAGATAGATATATAGATATATAGATATATATATCCAAGGCTAGATGGAATATATTTTTTATTTTATTTATGTTGGGTACAGTGTAATAAGACATCTATCTTACAGTATCTGGCCAGTGGCTGACATTGACTCAGGGTCACTAAGAAAAGGATTAAGGCAGATCTGTGACTGATTTGACTGACTACTCATAAAGTGGTCCAAATCCATCTGATCTGATGATCTGACAAACTAATGGCTCACTCTAGGGGCCTATGTAATGGAGTCAACTGCATACAAGGTCCAATGTGGTACTCAGACTAATGGATTTTCTGCCTGGCCTGATAAATATCTAAATGACTGGATATTGATTGTGAAAAGGGATATTTTTTCCCCTATAACATTCATTGGGGTAACAGTTAAGTTAACAAAGATGGAATTGGCAGCTAATCTCAGTCAGCCTTTAAACATTTTTTGTTAATGACTCCCTTTATGAACAGCTATAAATTAGTGCCTTTTCATTCTTTGCTTGTTCTATGGATTATATGACACCCATTTGTATGACAACAACGTTTTTTGACATTTACAATATAACTTTTCCTTTTTCCGCATTTTATTCATTATTTAGGTGATTTCTTAACCTGTTGGATCTTCCTCTCTCCATTGCTCTATTAATCTTGTAACACAAGTATTGTGATCATACATCTATATGAAATAGAGCCATGACATAGCAAAATAGAAAACTAGGCGAAGGTTTAGATTTTGATGACAGATTCAGTAAATAATACTTGACTTTACAAGAATATAATATTTCAGAGAAGCCTTTCATTTTACAGAGAGATTGCTACCTATACAGGAAAATGTATATTAGACTGTGCATTCAGATTTGGAGCGTTGATGGAAAACAGGGAGGACTGGATTTTTAGAGCTGGAATAGCAAATGACAAACTGTGGCCCTAAAGTCTTTCTTGCTCTGTGTCCCTTCAAAACTTTGTCTTATCAGTGAGTGCTAGGATTACAATAGAACATGCCTGGTTAATATACAAATATATTCGCTGAAAATGTTTCAAATTTACAGCAAAATTTGCGAAACGCCAAAAAATTCATGAAAAGCATTAAAGTCAATTGGCATCAAAATTATTTTGACAGCATTAATTTTGACACGAGCACCAATTTTTATACGCATGACTGTTTGGTCCAAATGCAATTTTGAAGGGAACGATAATCGTGGCTCGTGACTTTTATGTGGAAAATTTTTCACAAAATTTTCCCTGCAATTTTGCAAATTAAATTGCTTGCGTCAAAACGTGGAAATCCGCAGCAAATTTTTGTCTGGCGAATTAAAAGGATTAAAGGACAAGTAACATATTAACACAAAGACAAATTAAACTTTGAAATCTCTAAGTCTTTAGTAAGAAATAACTTACCGAAACTCCTTCTTAATAAAGACTTAGTGATTTCAAAGTTTAAGTGTCTTTGTGTTATTTTTTTCATTGTAGACAAATGAATTAAATTAAAAAAGTATGTTACTGGTCCTTTAAAGGGAACCTGTCATGGTAAAAATGTTTTTTTTTCAAAACACATCAGTTAATAGTGCTGCTTCAGAAGAATTCTGCACTGAAATTCATTTCTCAAAAGAGCAAACAGATTTTTTTATATTTCATTTTGAAATCTGACATGGGGCTAGACATTTTGTCAATTTCCCAGCTGCCCCAAGTCATGTGACTTGTGCTCTGATAAACTTCAATCACTCTTTACTGCTGTACTGAAGGTTGGAGTGAAATCACCCCCTCCCTTTCTCCCACCCAGCAGCCTAACAAAAGAACAATGAGAAGGTAACCAGATAACAGCTCCCTAACAAAAGATAACAGCTGACTGGTAGATCTAAGAACAGCACTCAATAGTAAAACCCATGTCCCATTGCGTACTATTCAGTTACATTGAGAAGGAAAAACAACAGCCTGCCAGAAAGCAGTTCCCTCCTAATGTGCTGGCACAAGTCACATGACCAGGGGCAGCTGGGAAATTGACAAAATGGCTAGCCCCATGTTAGATTTCAAAACTGAATATAAAAAAATCGGTTAGCTCTTTTGAGAATGGATTTCAGTTTAGAAGTCTATTGGAGCAGCACTATTAACTGATGTGTTTATAAAAAAAAACCATGTTTTTCCATGACAGTTTAACTTTAATTTCTGGTGTCAGTATCTTTTTAAGCAAGTGATATGTTTCATTGCCCACATGAAACCACTGAACACCGGTGTCTAATTGAAATGTATTTTCAAGGTTCCAGTAGGTCAGCTAAAAACTGGGTTACTTCCAACAAGTCACTGAATTAAATTGTTGCATTCCATTTCAGTCGATACGGCTTCTGCTTAGAAAATCAGCGGGTGGATTAATTAGATGTAATTAAGATTTCTTGCACGGAGGTGTTATATAATGATGTTTGCTTCTGTCTCTCTCTTCTCCCTTGGAGAGTCTTCCAGCTCATTCTTTACATGCATTTTATTGCCTGCACCACAGTTAACAGTTTGCTATTGTGCCACCAGTGTTGTATTGTTTTATTGACAACAATACTCACACAGAGAATCTTTCATAACAAATAAAAAAGGCACAGAACTGGATTGGAATAAGGAATGACCTGGCATTGACTCTGCTTGGCTTTGTGATTTGGCTGATCTCATAATGTAAAATCTCTTTGTTTTGCCTCTGATAGAAGTGTGGACGTTATCTGCTCACTCCAGTCAGTAGAATGAAAGATGGAATCTAGAAATATAGACAATCCCTGTTTTGTGACTCGTGCAAAAGCCGATAGGAACTCTGCATGCGCATTCATAAAAGAACAGGTGTGCATAATTACAATAATCGCGTGACCGACAATCCAAGTGTGCTCCTTAATCCATAGCTTCACAAGTAAGAGATACAAATTACCATGTTGTCTGAGAACAAACACTTCAAACGAATGATTTCAGATGATTCTGAGAGCCAGTAAACACTTGGAACCGAAAAGAGTTTTTGCAGAGCCTAACTGAAATTTCCATGGCCTGGATTTATGAAGGTGCATGAAATATGGGTGCTTTGACATTATGCCATACATGCTCTTAACACATTGGGTGCCAGATAAATTAAATGAAAAAAGACACACATACAGTAGCAAAATGGTTCCTTTCACAAATGCTCAACAGATTTGTTTAAAATATTGGCTATTACATATGAAAGTCTTACAGACTGATAAAATCTAAAGTAATTGTGAGGCATGCCGGGAGATTTCTGGCTTCTCTTACCTCCTGGTGCGTCTTTCTCAGAAGTTCAGTGCGCAGGCGTGTACTTCTGTGTTTGCGAGTGGTTTGATGCCGGTGTTCTGGCACAGAGAGTCATGACGTTATCGCATCAGCGCCAAATGTCTTGACGCCACTAACAAGCACAAGCGCCAAATTCGAATCTTGGAGCTAAAACCAACTTAAAAGCCTAGTCCTCCATTTTACCATGCCAAAGCTGGTTCCAGCTTATGTGCTCCTGCCTAAGCATTTATTATTTTTGAATTCCTGGTTCTGACTACTGCCTGATTCCTGACTACATCTCCTGCCGCCAGCCTTTTGATCCTTCGCCTGTTTTGACTACTCCATTGCTAAATCCCTGCCGGTACCTAATTCTTTGGCCTTTTACACACTCCCAAGTTGGCTTCCACAGCAGAAAGCCCGGGGCCCTAAAAGGGCGCTGTTAAACACCGGAACCACAGGGTTCACCTGTGCATCCGCAGGTACTTCATTTAACAAGTTTCCTGACAATGTGGTTGTTACAGTAATACTGCATTGCAAAATTTGCGTTAAATGTAAATATATGGTGATTAGTGATGGGCGAATTTATTGCCAGGGGCGAATTCGCTGCGAATTCCCGTGATTCGCAGCTGGTGAATACATTCGTGAAACGCCAGCGAAATTTCGCCTGGCGAAAATTCGCTGAAAAAATTAGTCGTGCGTTGAAAACGATGCGACATGTCAAAAACGTGACTCGTTTCGAAAATTTTTCCGCCAATTCGCGAATTTCGCTGGAAATTCGCCAATTTTTCGGAGAAGTGAAACTGGGACAGATTCTCCCATCATTAATGGTGATAATCAGTAGTAGTAATTTGAAGGGCTACTAAAAGGAAAATATACCCTCCCCTCTCTTTTTTAACATGAGCTCCTATAGAAAAAGTCCATAGATTACCAAAAAAAAAGATAAAGTCCACAGCCTGAAAAGAAGCCATGTTACTTTTTAGATGATTTTCCACTTCCTAGTAGGTTTTATGTGAAATACAACCCCTCTAGAAGTGATAAATTCTCTCTACTTTTCCTTGGGTGGGTGGTGCAAAGATACTCTGGAAAGCAGAAGGACGTCAAGTCCGCAAATCCACTTCTTTGCAATGGAACACGGTATGCAAGCGATTGAATCACTCTATGAGCCTAAGGTGGTGAGGAACTGGCCCATGCAGACCAGATAGATTGTTATGGTTTCTTTTCAATATGTGATCAAGATCAAGATTCATTGTTGGCATCTTTTTTTTTTTTTTTACTTAAGCCTATTGAGTTCATGCCAAAAATTGGTTCAATTTACTTTTTAATATATAAGGGGAGCAAACCCCCTAAACATTTAGTTTCACCTTTTGCCTTTCCGACCACTTAACCCCCACTATGCACAACTTACATATTTTTCCCTCACAGTTACATAGTTACATACAGTAGTTACATAGTTAAATTGGATTGAAAAAAGACAAAGTCCATCAAGTTCAACCCCTCCAAATTAAAAACCCAGCATACACACACACACACCCCTACACTGTTGGAGAACTACCGATTTGTACAGCCACTGGTTTAATTGGCTGCTCCAATTCATGGGTTGCATAAGTAATCAAAAAGCAGAAGAACATGAATTTGAAGCCATATTCTTCAATCAACACCATACAGCATGGGAATATGGTGGCACCAACACAATTTTCAGTGCTGCACAATTTTGTAAGGCCCACAAAGTTTGTTTAAATCACTTGCACCATGGTGATGTTATGTAATGTGCCTATCTCATATTATCCATAGTAGGGGAAATAAGATCTGGCACAAAATGTAGATAGCAGTACTGACCCATGTGATTTCAAAACTAGGTTTGCAACATCTTTACAATCTGCTAAATATCTGGTTGCAAAGCAGATCTGCAATGCATCGAATATGTATTTATATGCATCATATACCATTTAGACCATATGTTGACTTGTGCATAAGCATAAGGACTTCAGGCAAGCAGTGCATATTCTATGTGGCTGTAACAAAGCAAAAATCATTTCCCTCTGGCTGTTACAGAGTTGCGGTAATTTTGGACGCTGAATAATTAAAGAGAAGCCTGCTGCTGTTAATGTTTATTTCAGGCACAAAGATAGCGATGCACTCGTTTAACAGTCACCACCTTTCTCTTTTGTCCTTGAACAGTTTTACTTTGCTCAAAATTGGAGCACAACCTGGGAATTAAAAGAAGCAAAAGCCCACAATGCAATATGTGGAATAAATATTTAATATGTTCCGAAAAAATATTTGCGTAGCCTTGTGCTTTTTGGAACAATCGTCATCTTGAGGACATTGCTGACATCATCATAATGGCTTTGCAGAAGTGACAAACTAGTGAATGAAGAAGAATTCTTCCAGGATTCATTCTGCATGTGTCCCCCAGAATTACACAGAGCTTTTGTTTATCCGAAACATTCCATGAAGCACAAATAAGATTTGCATTACAGTCTCTCTTTTGGTAATAATACCTTATTATTATAACTTAATCTGTTCTCATGTTATCCCATGCTATCTCCTATAAATGTGTCTTCTTGATGCAATAATCACTTTTTCTGGGCCAGCAGGACACTGGGAAAAAAACCCGGTGGGTCCCAGCCTTCATGACCCCTCCCCCGACCCAGGCTTGCTCCTCCACCCATATAATCTCCTCTCGGCTGATAACAGCTGCAAGTATTGAAGTACACAGTGGCCATTTTCGGGAATTTTCAGCGAGCCAAAATGGGTCAGATCTATCCATCACTAGTATTGACCATCACTAGAAAGTAGGAGTTTGCTAAACAGCAAAAAGAAGAAACTGGGATAATTGTTAACCAGTTATTTTTATATTCACAAGAGCCTTGCTATTAAGTCTTAAGAGGAAAAACATTTCCCTTTCCTTTTTGACATGAGCTCATTCCATTTTGCTTATGGGAAATAGGTACTAAACTTTCAAAAATCATTATGTTTCTACAGACTGAAATGCTTCTGATGTCCCTAAGGCAGTTTAATAAAACTCCTCCCTCGACATGCTTCATTGTGAAATGCTGGACTCTGAGACTTGGGGATGTATTTATCAAAGAGTGAAGTTAAAGTGGACCCGTGACCCCAAAAAAATATTCAAAATCATATTTTTATCACATTAGTCAAGCAAAATGAACATTA
>CM044447.1:113030818-113044468 GCA_024363595.1 Xenopus borealis | reverse complement strand
AGTCAGGCAGGCAAAAGGTCAAACCGGGTGATCAATCAGATAAGGATGAGACAGAATCAGTAGTCAAAAGGCAGGCATGGGTCAGGATTCAGATAATTGGAATAGTCAAAGCCAGGCAGGGTCAAAACAGGAATTCAGGAACAAACAGAAGCTTTACAGCAAACGTACAGAGCACCAGGAATAAACCTATCATGGGCAATGATAAAAAGCACAAGTCCCCTTTAAATATTTAAAATTTGGCGCCAATGCACACTGACGTCACACACCAGCATGCCTTTAAATGACGGGAGTGCACGCAACGCGCGCACTAGGAAGCTGGGAGGCGCGGTGGGCCTCCCGGCCGTACAAGGTGAGGTTTCCTCACAGTTATATACAAAGCACAGTACAGACAAGGGTGAAACAGAATCATAGCCATAGCAGGCAATGAGTCAGGGCAGACAAAGAACTTTAGGATGTGACTATGAAGATTCTCATTCATCCAGGTCATGGTATATCTAACACAAGTAACTCAAAACAACTGGACTTGCTGAGAAATTTTAATGAAGATGTTTCACTGCTCATCTGAGCAGCTTCTTCAGTTCAACTGACTGGTGTAGGGGAATTCTCTGCATATAGACTCTTCCAACAATCCAATTACAACGGCACATTATCACTCTTCAGTGAGGTGACTGAAATTCACAGAGGTGTTCATTCTGTGAAGTTACTATGATAGGATTACCAATGTGTCATGCAACTCCTAGACACAGGTGTTAATTGTGAGAGTTGCATGAATGGATGTTTGAACAGTTCTAAAACCGCCAGGGTACAGATGTTGAAAAGCATTGTATGTAGCAGACAGGTGGTTTCGAAGGCCCCCTCCTCTGTTTAGGGATGGTTTCTCCACCTTAACATGAATCGCCTCTTTCACACCTCTTTCAAACCAGCTGTCTTCTTTATCCAAGATTTGGACATTGCTATCTTCAAATGAGTGTTCCTTGTATTTTAGGTGTAGAAAGACAGCCGAGTCTTGTCCTGTACTATGCTGATTGTCCCTTCTATGCTGATCCATTTGTTTAGTGAGCAGTTGTTTTGTCTCCAGATGTCACCTCTCTAAAGAGTAACAATGTGCCGTTGTGATTGGATTGTTGGAAGAGTCTATATGCCGAGAACTCCCCTACACCAGTCAGTTGACCTGAAGAAGCTGCTTAGATGAGCAGTGAAATGTCTTCATTAAAATTTCTCAGCAAGTCCAGTGATATGAATATCAGGATGCTTGCTGAGATGTACTGTACACATGGACCAGGGGATTGGTACTCTGAGAGGTAAGGAGGCACACTGGTCTCCTGGGAAGGCTCACACTCCTTTTAAGGATGTGAATGTATTGGACCTTTGTATCAATGCTTGAATTGAACAGCAGCAATAGTAAAGAATCTGAGTTTTAACAACTTGTATTTATTGACCTCTTATTTGGTCGCTTGAGGGTAGTGCGCGTGAAGGAATAAGATCAAAGGGATCCTCCACTGTTTAACCAGATTTTATTTCCTGCAAAAAATCTTTACTCCGCTAATCAATATGGGCACCAGGTCAGCTTTGAACTGTCAAGAAGACTGCTCTATTATCCCCGGGCACAGAAAATCACAGCTGCATTATAATATAAACTGTAATTTTTATTTCTTAAACTCTTAGCAATTTTCTGAATTTTTCTGATCAATGGTTAATTCTGCTAGAAATATAATGTAGACACAGGTTTTTATGGTTTCACTTTCAGTTATATTCAGATGCAGAATTTTATAAATCTACTTAAAACAAGGTTCCTATTGCAAGAATTTAATAAGCATTTTGCATATCCGCTTACAGTATGTAGTGTACACCCTAAATGACTAGTGATGGGCAAACTTAATCGACAGGCGCAAATTCACGTCAAATTCCTGCGATTCGCCACCGGCGAATAAATTGGCGAAACGCCAGCAAAAATTCGCCTGCCGATAGTCGAATGCTTATCGAATTTCGAATAAATTTGTAGGATTTTGGGTGAATTTTAGTAAATTTGCCCCTAAATGTAACCCTATTTTTACACCTCTTGTATTATGGTATGTACACCTTTAATAAAAATAATGATTCTTACCAATACAGGGCCTGAATTCCCTTTGGTAAATTAAAGATACTGGGGTCACCATGGGTGATTTTTTTTCTTACTTTAATTGCATTAAAGTCAATGGGCCTTTATTTCTCAAGTTTTTTCTCACTCCAAGTGCAATGTCAATGGGCATTTTTTTCTCACTACAAATGCATTAAAGTCAATGGACATGTTTCCCAAGTTTTTTCTCAAAATGTATTGAAGTGAATGGACGTTTTTTCATAGTTTTTCAAAAAAATCTGCTGATGGCAAATTGCAGAATTTCTCCACAGATCCATGCCTGGCAAAAAAAAACTTTATCTCATTATTATACACAGGGAAACCTCAATTTTATATACCTTTATAGCATAGGACACAGGGTAGCTGTTGCCATGAGGCAAGTTTAGAAACTCGCCCAGGGTTGGACTGGGCTGGCGTGACATCAGGAAAAAACCTTGTGGGCCCTGCCAGCCCAGATCTGCCCCTTAATGCTGCAACCTCCCTTTGCCCGGAGGTCGCAGCAAAAACATTTTGTGTGTAGTTATCTGAAATGCGTAGCTGCCCATATGCACATTGACACAGTGCCGCACATAAATGCAGTGCCGCACACAGGCACATTGACACGGCACCAAGGGCAGGTACGTTAACGTGGTGCCGCATGTATGCACACAAGCACTGCATGCTGGAGCACCGGGGGGGCTGGAGGGGAGGCCCTGGGGCAGTAGCTCTGATGGGCCCTGGGCCCCCCAGTCCGACTCTGAACTCGCCTCAGGCAGCTGCCCGAAGTTACCAATGGTGGCAAAAAGCTGGATTTTTGGTTAATAAACAGAAAATTCAGCCCCCTCTGCACCCGCCCCTGCCCAAGAATGGTAAGCTCTGGGGAGCAAGGGGGGATGGCATCATGGGAGCCACCTCAGGCAGCAAGGGGCAGAGAATTGCACCTGATAGAACAAAACTGGATATTAAAGAAGGGCTTTGGATAACCATTGGATGATATCTTCATCAATGTGCTGAAGGGGTCCTGGTCTGATTTTCAAACTTGCACAAGTAGAGGTTGGCCAGGTATGTAATTGGGTCCTACATAAGGCAACAAGCTGCCAACTCCTTACTGAAGGACCTAATGGGCAGCTTTTATCATCCTATATACAGTCAGCTTAAATTAAATGGATACACATCAATATGTGTTTTTTTATTCCACCACCAAAGTACTTGCTGCACAGCTATCAATAACAAATTGTGCTGACTTGCACTTTTTGTGTCAAGTAACTACGCACACTTTATCTATGCTGTTATGTATATGTACTGTATATACATTCAGAGAGGTTCTTATGTGGACTAAAAATGACAGATACAATATCATGAAAAAGCTCCACAGCCTGACTCATCAGGGAAATTATGTTCCCAGTATTTGCAGGACTACAGTTTTGATTTTGCGTTTTGCGTTTTCATCAATTCCATACGTAACATCCCTATATCTCATGTACAGTAAGTACATTTAAATATTGATTCCAAATTAAATTCTAATACTAGACGCAATCATAAATACACAATTTTTTTTGAGTAACTACGACATTTACCTTAAAGATTAACAAGAAGTCTGATTAATAATTTATTATCTAGTGCTGCCTCATCAAATGGCAAAGTTGTGTTCTTTTTTTTCACTGTCATATTGCTCTTTTAGCCGAGCTGAATCCCTGTCTCTTTCATCTGTCCTCATTTCTGGGTATTAGTGTTCCAGATGCCCTTTCCATTCTGTCTTCCAACTATTTATCATGTTAGCTCTTAAGACATGTCCGGCAGCGTGCAAGGATGCCATGCTTTGTTAGTGCAGTAACCCCGGTGATGTATAATAGCACTGCTATCAACTTTTGTGATATACGATGGAGGAGAACCTGCTCAAATACATTATAATGAGTGATGAGACCTAATCCTACCCAGAATGCCGTTAACGCTCAGGCAATCTAATGATAGATTCCATTTTCACCAGATTTTCATTAGCTGGGAGTGTATCTGTAGGGCAAGGTTTCAGGCTAAACTTTGAAACTAAAGTTTTTACCACAAGAGAGATTTGTATTGTGTAACAATTCCAGACAAGTGTTCAACCATTGGGAATTACAGTGAATTAATGACCTCTCTGGAGACCAGGATGCACATAGCATGCTTGGTGGGAAACCACAGTAGCACCTCTAACCCCCCTCCCCCGGAGCTACTGGTACAAAATAACTCTAGGCTGCAGGCTTTCCTGGCAATTGAGAGAGTTCTGATGACATTGGTCCTGCCAAGTAGTTTATATGATTAATATATATGCATATAAAGTAAATAAACTAGTAAGTGTTTATACTAAAAAAGAAGATAAAAAAAAAACAGGAGTGCTTTATTGTTGGGAGCAGGGTGGTGTTGCATGCCATGTTTTTGTATTTTTATCCAACAGCACTTGTGGGTGCTCATCTTTGAATTCCAGAATGTATAGTATATGTGCTTCTCCAATGTATACATCATACCTGTCTTTGGCATGAAGGTTTCACCTCTCCTGCCCTCCTACCCATCCACTCACTTGTGCATTGTGAGTGTAAACAGGAGGTAGCTAGTGCTGCACTTAGCATCTTATGCTGAATTTTTAATCTTAAATGTGCACCAAAGACCAAGACCCAGGTTCTTGGAGAATGAGCACTAAGGGGTTTGATTTTACACCCATCGGTGTCAGTCTTGCACCCCCCCCCCAAGTTCCACATTTTGCAACAGAGAAATGTGCATGTGTTCAATAGTATGCTTCTTATAACTTAATTCATAATGGGTGCGCAGACCAAAAACATTTATTTACTTCTCCTGAGGGTGCAAGCACTGGATCTTTTGTAGTGCAAAATTGTGCCTTTTAGGGGCCAATTTATTAGCATTTGTATTTCTATTGTTTTCCCAAATCACATTTTTCTGTAAACATTCATGTTTTTTTAAATTACTCTAAAACTTTGAGATTCATTAAGTGTAAAAACCACAAAAAACTGTAACACAAAACTTCATCAAGTAAAAGCAGTCAAGGCCCTATAGAAGCCAATGGAAGCTGCACTAATCATACTGGACCATTTTTTAGTAATTTTGACTTTTAGAAAGTTATTTATCAAAGGTAGTTTGTGAGGTTTTTACTACCTCGAATAAACTCACAATTCAAATGTTATCTTATATACTGTATGAAAAAACAGTAAAAACTTAATGCAATTGGAAGGGAAAACTTGAATACTCTAATGATCGAGTTATTGACGAAAAAGAAACTTGAATACAGTATCTCGAACTGATCATGTTTTCGAGTGCCAACCACAGAAAAAAAAACGGAAAACTATGAAAACATCTTCAAATGGTTCAAGGGACCAGTGCTATTGACTTCTATAGCAGGAGACCTCAGCAGGATTTAGCAAGAGTATTTTCAGATTCTGTCTTTTTGCAGCTGAGGGGCATAATAAATTTAGAAAAATTTGAGAAAAACTTTAATTTTGCGGGAGAAACACCGCACTTTTTCGCTAGTAATTGTCTGAAAAAAATCTTTTTTTTAGAGATTTTAGAGGTTTTCATATTTTTTAGCAAATTGTTCAGCATTTGTTTGTACTTTTCATAAGCAGATCTTTTAATACTGTACATTTCATGGCATTTGTGGTTTTAGAGAATATGAGTTCAAAAAGCTCTAATACCACTAAAATGTGACCTTTAATAAATGGGCCACTTAGGGGCAATTTATTATTATTCCCCAAAATTCCCCGACCATCGAATGCTTATCGAATTGTTTTAGGCTATCGATCACTATCATTCACTATTCGATTTCTCGATGAATTTGTACGATCGGATTCCGATCGTTCCATTTCTCGAAAAAATTGTAAAATTTCCTTCAAGCCTCCGAAAAATTTGTACGATTTGAACGCTTCGATTGTACGAATGGTATTCGAGCAGGGTTTCCCATAGGCTTCTATTGCAATTCGGTAGGTTCAATCTGGCGAAGTAGGTATTCGAACAATTTTAAAATTTTGATTCCTTCGATCATCGAATGATCGAATTATCGAATATCAGATCATTCAATCTATTTAATGATTCGGTATTCAATGATCGAAGAGGCCCAATTAGAATATCCGAATATACGAAAAATTTGTACGATCGTTATTCGATCGAACTTCGATCATTTCACGTGAATTTTGTAAATTTCCATCTTTGCATATTGCTTCAGTTTCATTAATGAGGCACAAAGTTTCCTATTGTATGTTATTATATAGACCTTATCATTCTCCAAGGGATGATCAAGCCTTAAAATATCCTGGTAGTTATAGTCCAGCTGCATCAGAAGAGATCTATTTTAAAGGTCACAGAAGGAAGACATAAACCTTCCCTAGAAATGTTCCTCCACCCAAACAATGCTTGACTAAAACTCATTTAATTCTTCTGCATATTATCAAGAGTTAAGGCATGTTGAGGTCAGACTAGGGCATTTGGGGCCCACCATGCGCATGAACAAAAGCCAGTGGGATGCATGCATGTGTGTCAGCGCACCTGTGTACATGAGCAAAATACTGCTTTTCGTGCGGCACATATTTAAGTTTCGGCTGATCAAGGAGTGGGTCTAGGCCGGTGGTGTTTCATGAGGGCCAGGGCCCAAAGGGTTTTTATGTGTGTGTCCCTAGTCCAACCCTGATGAGAACTGAAGTTTACTAAAAACAGAGATGGACTTTTAAAGTGATGCTGTACACTAAAGCTTTTCTCAAGTCCTTCATAGCCAGCAGCCCACTTGATGTAAAAGGGTCCTTCAACATAAAATCCAGCCCAATCTATACTGTTTGCACTTAACTCTTTCTTATTTTGAATAATGGCAAACAATGTAAATCAAAGCAGACTCCCACTGACTTGAATGCTGGACACTAAAGTGATTCTGAAATCTGCCTGTAGAATTGGTGAACTACTATTGTACTATTCCTCCTCTACTATCCTTGCTCCTCCCTATAATGGTATCATCTGTACTGACACAGACAATTGTTATTCAGCAGAAACTGAAGACCTTCAGATACAACAGAACCAAACCTTGGGATAACTGTTTTGGAATGGTATCACAATATGTTCTGTTTCTCTTCAATCCCTGTTGTAAACAAAAAAGTCAATTAAAAAGTCTAATGCTTCAACTATGATAGGATTATATCTTATCTAATCATTGTGACTTTCTCCCATTAACCCCATGCTTAAGTGTGCCTATAGTCAGTATTCTAGTATGCCAATGCCCCTCAAGGACCAGAATGGAGTATATGTGTATTTTCTTTGTGCAACATAAATCCATATAAATAAGGAAAATTCTGTTTTTGAATTGCTATGTCTAAAGTAAGTTTTTTGCTGAACAAAGGAAGTTAACTCCATTCTGGTCATTTACACTACTCATGTGTTAAAGTATTTTAGTTCACTAAATTCCAGTGAAATAAATATGTTTGACTTTCTTGACTTGGTGTTTTTTATTGCGTTTCTTCTTGTTCTATATTCAGTATCCCTGGAACCATGAGTTTGGTTCAGATATACAAAAACTAATTATCACTGTTGAAACTATTTTGCTTTGTCTGAAATCATAAATTGTTCTTATAGATTCATTCTGGACCATATCCAGATATAATTAGTACTAACACAGAATGCCTTGTACATTTCCAAGGAGATGGTATGCTCCAACAATCTACCACTGCTTCTTAATTACATTACATTTCTATGGAGGATAGAGAATACTTATGCTCGCAAACCATTTATAGATCAAAGGATTTGCTTTCTTCTGATATAAACTACTGGATTGGTGTGCTTGTGACACACATCCCTTTCTAGTCTATAACATTTCTTGCATTGTAATTAAGTGAGGTTGACTTATTTAGCCAAAAATGAAACAGTTTAAGGATTGGGAGGTATTGTGTCAGGAAGAGTCTTTCTTAACCACTCCCACTCCCATTTTTTTAAATTTTTATACAACAATGTCATGTGTGAAGCCCATGTACAGCATCCATATACTTCCTAGGCCTTAAACACAATGTAACAACAATTTTACAGAACATTTCCATGGGTCAGGTGCAATTCTAAATATACTTTCTCGTGGGATGAATGCCAATTGTTTTGGATATCCTCCTTCAATATTTGATTAAGGAAAACATATTTAAAGACCCCTCAGTCTTGTATTCCATTTATTCATGTAAGCCAGTGATCCCCAACCAGTGGCTCATAAGCAACATGTTGCTCACCAACCCCTTGGATGTTGCTTTCAGTGGCCTCAAAGCAGGAGCTTATTTTTAAAGGACATGTCAACCCCACAACAAAAATCTAATCATTAAAATGATTCACTACATTCTTTACATACTGTACCTCTTACTCCAGTCTCTGTAAAGTAAACAGCTCAGGTTCTTCATTAACTTGTTCTTTCTGCTTCTGTCCAGCTAGCTCAGCCCCCCTCCCTTCAGAATTGTCCTTGGGGATTGGCAAACTGCACAAGCGCAGAAAAGAGGATGCAGTAAAGAGGAATCAACGTTCAGATTGAACTTGCAGCCACATCAACAATGACCCACATATAACTTCTTATGACCGCAGCGATCGAGGACAGGTTTAACCATTTCACCACCTTCCCCAACCAGGATTTTTTTTTCTAAGTAAGTTCAGCATGTTACAACAAGTTCAAACAAGTTTAAATAAAGTATTTTTGAGTGAATAAACTGAATGGAGAGGTCAAGTGGGAGGGACTATCAGCTCATGCCCATTTCAGGCAGAAGACTGTAATGCAGGGAAAATGGCTGCCGAGTGAACTAATGTATAGCGCCAGGAACGAGGCAGCTGTGTGAGGCACAGGAGGGCAATTGATGCGGTATGGGTTGGGTTAAGTTTCTATACCTAGTCATGCTATAACATAAAAAAGGTTGACATGTCCTTTAAATTCCTGACTTAAAGGTAAGTTTTAGTTGCATAAAAACTAGATGTACTGCCCTACAGAGCCTCTATGTGGGCTGGCAGTCTACAAGAGGCTCTGTAGGGCAGTACATCTGGTTTTTATGCAACTAAAACTTACCTTTAAATCAGGAATATAAATAGAAATAAATATAAATTGTTTGGTTTAATTAAAGGGGATCCAAACACTACTGGTCACTGTTGCTGAACCATACTTTACCCATAAGGAGCCATACTATAAATTTACAAGTAAAATTTTATAACCGGATGAGAGGAGCAAATCCGGTCAATCGGATAAAAGTGCACTTGCCTAATAAATATGTACTTTCCGCAAAGTAAGCTCTTTTGGGCAGGGCCCTCTTTACCTTTTGTATCATTTTCTGGTTGCAATGTATTTAATTCTGCATGTTACAGAAAATGTTGGTGCTCTAGAAATACATGCTAATAATAAGGGGATTTTTTTTATCTTATTTTTCTAAGCAAGTCTCAAGTGGAATACGACATTTGTCTCTTCATTCTGTAGGAGCCACGTCAAGTGCATTATTATTCTATGTTTCTACTACAATGGATGTATTGGTGGAGTGTTGGCAACTTAAGAAGGATTATTTTGACTTTGCTTTAATGTTGTTTTTCCTGCAAATCAGATCACATGTACAGTACAAGTGGTACAATTGTATAAGTGGAACACTTGTCAATAACAAATGCTCTAAAATGTCCATAATGGCACTAAGTTACTATAACAACATGAAAGAGGTCCATAAGAGTAGTGCAATAGCACAGCAAAGTAGAACATAAATATAAGTCCCAGTAAAGCACAATCAATATCATCACAGCGTATTCATTATAACAATTATATTGCAATATCTTCACTTTTACATTAAATGCTTTCAAGTAAGTGAGAATTCAGAGCCCTATTTTTGTATACAGGTATGGGACCTGCTATCCACAATGCTAGGGACCTACAAAAAAATTATTTAAGCACTAAATAACCCTAATAGTATTGTTTTGTCTCTAATAAGGATTAACGGTCTTACTTGGGATCAAGTACAAGGTACTGTTTTATTATTACAGAGAAAATGGTAATCACCTTTTAAAATAAGAATTTATATTGATAAAATGGATAGTATCGGAGATGGCCTTTCTGTAGTTCAGAGCTTTCTGGATAACGGATCTCATACCTGTACTGTGAATTTTAGTCCTTTTCTCTTCTACTTGGGTAAAGGGATATCCAGTTTGTGTCAGGTAGAGTTAGTCACTAGAAACTAGCGACGAGTGAATTTACCCAGTTTCACTTTGCGAAAGAATTTGCAAATCTGCTGGGAAATTCACAAAAAAAATGAGACAAGCATTAAAGTCTATGGAGTCTATGGACAACTTTTTCTGTACCAATATATTTTATAGTCTGTGGGCGACTTTATTCTCACTCCAATAGTGTTCAAGTCAATGGGCATTTTTTTCTCACTCCAAATTGAAGTTAGTGGGCATTTCTCTCACTCCAAATGCACTGAAGTGAATGGGTGTTTTATTCTAGGTGATTTTTTTTGGGGGTGGCAAAAAATCTGCTGATGGCGAAATGCACAATTTTGCCACGAATCTATGCATGACAAAAAGATTTGTTTATACTAGAAACTGAGGCGTATATCTATATGAATAGTAGATATATATTTCAGGAAATGTATTGCATTCAGATGGTAAAGTTTCCTGCCACACAACTCTGGGATCATGGGTTTGATTCTGTCCATGTCATTGTATGTGTCAGGTGATAAGGTCTGTGCTACTATAAAGACGTTTTGGTATAAGTGCCCAAGAGTTTGCTAAAAGTTCATTTGGATGTTGAAATTGGCCATTGTTGTCCAATTGATATCAAGTACTTAATGATGGCTAACTGCTATGTAATCTATGTGTCAGTAGGTTTATATAGCCTCCTTTTGTGGGGTTCCTATCAATGCTTTCATCTTCTGCCATAGTCAAAGAACATGGTTTTGGGTTTATTGGTTTTCCATATGCTGATCCTAGCTTGAGTAAGATAGTTTGAACATTATGAAAATTAGATTATAAATGTCAATGGGGTGGACATGAATCTCAGTATCTAGACTTGGTTGTGGCACCATTGATAAAAGTGTTCTTTTTTTCTCATGTCAAATGCATTGGAAATGACTATTTTTTTCCTCTGTGTTTTTTCTTGTGCCAAATGCATTGGAGTCAATGGCCATTTTTTTCTTGCGTTTTTAAAATTTTTCTGGCTTAAACTTTTTTTTCAGTGAAACACAGCACTTGGCTGGATCATATTCACAAAAATGTTCAAACTTTCACAGAAAATCTTTGTCTAAGCCATTAGGTGTTGTTTCTTGCACCAAATGCACTGGAGTCCGTTCACCAAAAGCATTTTGTTCATTGTGTTTCTAGGATTTTTAGCTTGAATCATATGCATTGGGGGAAATGGTCAGGTTTTTGTGTGTTTTTTTTTCCTCTAAACTCCTGCCAAATTCATTCATTAATTTTTTCTTGCAGTTTTTGTAGCACCAAATGCTTTAAAGTCAATTGGCATTTTTTTTTGTATTTTTTCACATCATGTTCCTGCTCGAAAATCTTTTTCTAGGAAACAAAGCACATAATGATGTCCTAGCTCAAATTTTCAAAAATGTTCACCAACTGCAAAAATGCAGATTTCACAGCAAATCATTTTGTGTGGTGACACAATAAAAAGCTGAATTGCAGGAAACCTGCGGTCGTGTATGCTTCCCATGCTTCACTATTTACTGCAAATCTGTATCTAACTAAAAAAAAAATAACTCATCCCTGATCCCTGGCGGCATAAGCTCAGCAAACGAAACTTCCCATATGGTAGAATAGGGTAAGGTAGTAAAATAGATACACCATATCACTGAACTGTATTATATATTATACCTTAGGAAGATTTTCCTGTTTCAATTAATTTGTTAGTTCTATGGTAAAGATGACACAGGCTTTTTAAGGAACACAAATCTTCATGGCAGTGTTGTTGTACAGCATCCTAGCATGTAAAGTATGATGACAGCTGTAATTCATCAACCATAGGTGTATTCTAAAAGTAACCTTTTGCAAGTCCTCCAGGGCCAGAGCCCAAAATCTTGCACTTAGTGCTTGGCTTTCTGTTTAATTTTATACCAACATTGCTTAAGTTATTTTCTACCTCTACACTTCTCCATATTCATCTCTTGGAAGTCTGATTATCATTATATTGTAACACTGGCAAGCAAAATAGTAATTGTGATATTTTAAATAACTTTAAAATCACTAACAACATATTAGCAATGATGATTCTCACTAGATTAGTTTTCACCTATAATTAATTTTGAGGTGCTAGGGGTCAAAAAGAAGTTTTTGCAAAGTTTTAGATCCACTTACAGTTGCAATATAATGTAAAACACTGCGAAGGAATACCATGCACTACAATGGATTAAAGGGTGTGTGCATCTATAAACCATGTTCTTGAAGCTTGTAATAGAGAACGCTCAACAAACTTTTTAAGCTTGAAAAAATATAAAATAATGCACTACTTTGAGCAATTGTGCTGGTCTGTTTGGTGTCAGGTCATTGAGTTATATTACAATATTAGCTTTGTTCTTTGTTTTAAAGGACAGAATAAGTAACTACAAATACTAGGTGTCACCTAGACCCATTTTCAGGAGCTGTGCCGACAATGATTTGTATTTTTCAATTTCTATCCACGGTGAGCTTTTTACTCTTCAATAAGCTCAATAAATACACAAGCGAAAAAGACAAAAACACTGAGGTTTGTGAGCTGGCGATGGATAAATGTGCAACATTAAAAGAAATAAATTGCATCAGTTCAGCTCCAAATAACAGATTACAAACAGATGACATTCTCAGCAGGAAGGCGGCTCAGGCGGCAGGTATGGATGTTTCGCCAACTAATGGGTTTTCTTTTTTAAAATTAGGCCTTGTTATCTCATTGTCAGTTCTATTTTAATATACATTTAAAACCCTTGGAATACAAATACTACTTTTCCTCCAGCCAGTCCCTGGTGTGATTCGGATGGTTTGGGATCACTTATTTGGGTATGGCTCTGCATGTAAAGGATTGTGCCAGATAGTAAAGTATCTCAGTTAGAACAGTAATTAGGAATCCTGAATGCAAAAAAAAAAAAAAATAATGAGCATAGAAGAATGGAAGGGAGCCATGTGAGTTATAAGACACTGATTCAGCCCAATTCAGCTGGATTGATTTGGTCTTCTAATGACAAAATTGCTCCTGTGTGGTCTGATGCAAAATGTTACTGATTTTGGCTCTCTATGTGATTTTTAATCAGCTCTCTCATTTTGCTTATTAGAGATTAGCTTTTCTGCACTGGAATGACAAATGGTGCAAATTTACCCAGCCTGTGAATGATCCTTAATGTTCCATAAAAATTAATTCTGCTGAGATTTAAAGAAAAGGTACAATTGCAAACCCACTGCAAAAAGGTTATATCTGCACTAGCCATAAAGTAAGCTGTTTATGCTCTCTCTGTCTATTCACATAATTTTTTGTAGTGTTTAAATATTACTGTAGTGGTAAATGGTGTCCTCATGTATTGAGCATTCCCTTAAAGGGAAACTGTCATGGGAAAACATGTTTTTTTTTT
>CM044447.1:113011890-113028179 GCA_024363595.1 Xenopus borealis | reverse complement strand
GTATGTACTAACTACTCATTGACTATGTTCTGTATTATCTCATTTATCTCCTTTCTGGATTCTTCTAAATAAATCAGTTCTGGTTGATGTTCTACAATCCACTGGCGAAAATTCTTTGGAAATATTATGCATTACACCCTGACTCCACACCGTTGCATGGGTCCACACATAACAATTAAAGATGAGCAAACTTTTTCACCAAGTTGCAACTCGAAAATGATGCCCATAAACTCCAATGGGTGAAAAAAAAAATTGTTGCCCATAGACTTCAATGCATTTCAAAAATTTTCGATGTTATGTGAATTTTTAGGTAAAGTGAAATGAGTCATACTCACCCACTACTGAGAATTTTAGGTGTCGTCTGGAGCACACATATTGGCAAAATAACAGTGACCCTCCATTTACTATATATGTCTTATATTACACTTCATTGCATGTCAGCATGTGTTATGAACTAAACTAACTGAACCCTTGACATCCTTGCATTGTCTTCTTTTTTTAGGAGAAGCTTTTAGGAAACTAAAAGAATAAAGAGGAAAGTACTCATCACTAATAGTAACATGCAAAGTGTAGGAGAAAAGAATGCAGTAAACTTCAAGACAAAAGTTTTGCATTGATGACTCCTAGATTTCTATTACAGAACTTACTGTTTCCTATTAGTGTTAAAGGCATATTGGGGTCAATCAACTTCTGTCTTCTTTTTTCAAATTTCCCGGGGCAGGCACATGTGCAGTAGATGAAATAGTCGACGTTTTCACTGAAGTTTGGCTTTTTTTCATGCTGCTATGTATGCACAGAAGATAGAAGAAGCCAGAAGATGATTGATCTGTGGTGCTTGCTGCAAGAACCCTGGGCTGGTACAATTTTCTGCTGATAGGAGCACCAGCCTGGGATGTGAGGTAAGTAAGAGGTAAGAGGTAAGTAAGAGCTCCTTTCCTTCTCCTTTAACACTTTTAACTTTTAACCTCCCAATCCCAATGTTGTAACTAAATCATTAATAGCAGTATAAGCCTAGTGGTAAAATAAATTAACAACCATGCCAATATAAGTAAAATAAAATCACAAAATTTAAAACCAAGCAGCCCTGCAAAGTGAGAGGGGATCCCCTTCGAGAGAATAAAGTAGACCACTATCCGATTAGTAATAAATCAGAAGTGGAAGATTGCATGCATCTAGTAAAAAAACTATTCTTGCACGGTGAGGACAGTGTTTTAACAATGAGTCCAGATATCACAAGGCAATTAGCCACACTTCCCAGATATTCAAATGTCCAAACCCTAGATGCAGAATAAAGTGAATCAGATATTATTCCTGTCTTCAAATGATGATCAAGTGAAAGTGAATTTAAGCAATATGTTTTCCTCCGATGCGTGGGGATGTGCTCATATATATATAAAAGTCGTAACTCAAAGTGGTGCAATATTAGGAATCCATATTACATGCCGTCTATCGTGGGGCCCCGGCCACAGTGTAATCACCACAGTACTATAGAATTACAATTCAGAATTCTTGTCTCCTTAGCCTGAGCCCAGTTCAATAGCGTGGGACATGAAAATGCATGATTCGCAGTATAATAACCACAATGCTGTGCTGTTCCAATACCACAATGCTGTGCTGTTAATACAGTAATTAAATGCCGAATTCTGGTGCCCCTTCTAAGCCCTTTTCGGAGCTGCCAAATAAAGAAGTGCATACAGACCAGTTTTTTGATGCGCACCAACTTCGAGCAAAAGGACTGTCTGCAGCTCGTCTTGCTCTTCAGAGTACTTTCACTTGCAGCATATCTCACGAGGGGGATCCCATCTCAGTGTGTAGCACTGCGCCTCTACCTCGACAGCCTGTTTCGCTACAAATGTAGCTTTGTCAAGAGGACGAGTATCGGAAATTAGGTGGTCTTAAAGGGAGCGTCACGTGGTCCCGTTGCCTATTCCTATAGTGATTGGACATACACTGTATTCTATCAACATGTGACTGTTATTTTCAACTGATAGATATCGGAGGAAGTCTAGATCACCACCGGAGACAATCTCAATTCCTGAAACAAATCACATGAAACTTTTCCTTGCAAGTAAATGTAAAAAACAGACCATGGCATGGTGATAACATAGTAAATATCTATTACACTAGGCAAAATGCAATTTATATAAGATTGAAAAAATATATATGTATGTATAGATAAATATAAATATCAGTTTAAAGTGAAACCTACAATACAAATAAGTACAATGTAACAACTGGGCACACAGCAATCCACTGTTCCCTGAAGAGGTTAGCATAACCACATCTAGGATCAAACACATAAATGCTAACAGTGATATATATTGGGTTATAGCAGATAAGTACAATACCAAAACTGTTGTCAGGATCCTACATGTGTAAATATCCCCCTAATTGCAAACCTAATTGTATTATGTTGGTGTGTGTGTGTGTAAGAGACACGCTTGGCCACCCACATCGGTGTGCAAAATGTGGGCGCAAAGCAATATCAACACACATGCCAAGAGGGGAACACGTATGCAAAAGGATTAACTATTCAGAAAAGCCTGGAAATTTACGTGACCATTTAGTCCAAACTCTGATTTGTAAGTGTTGAGCTTGAATATCCAGTCTGTTTCCAACTGTAGCAATTTATTGTCCAAGTACCCCCCCCCACGCACACAAACATCTCCATGGAGGCGATCTATACCTTGGAAGTATGAGCCTGTATATTTGCCCCAATGTACACAATGAATATGTTTGGCTATACCTGATAGCAAATTAAGATTTCTTATATCCAATAAATATTCATACATGCGAGAGAGATCTCTTTGGTTTCCCTACATATAAACTCCTGCAGTGGCAGGTAAATAAATATAGTACGTGTGTCGTTGTGCAGCATATGTAGTGGCGTATGTCAAAACCTGATCCATCTTTCCCAAAAGTCTTAGATGGTTTAATGTACTGGCATTGTTCACAGGAGCCACATCTAAAACTTCCAAAGGTTTTACAACATCTGATGTTTTGTTTTTTCTGAAAATGGCTTCTAGTTAATATGTCCCCAATGCTGGTATTCCTCCTATATGTAAACCCGGGGTATGAAGTATCTTTCAATAAGATATCCCAATGTTTCTGAATGGTGGCTCGAATAACCTTATCTTTTTCATTGTAGGTTAGAATGAGCCTGGTCTTAGCATGTGTGTTAGTATTAGTTGGTGTGTTACTACTCCTATTGCAAAACCAAGATCTCTGGACTCCATATAATAAGACCTCTCTATTTTGGGCAATGGCCCATTGATAAGCTCTATGTAGGGAACGAGTTTTATATCCTCTCATTTTGAACCTTCCATAAAGTTTATAAGCCTCTACCTTAAAATCCTCATCAGAGGAACAGATCCTCCTCAGTCTCAGATATTGGCCATTAGGAATGCCCTCTATGCACTTCCGAGGATGCATGGAACTAGCATGAAGAAGACTATTACTCGCTGTTTTTTTGCGGAACAAGTTTGTAGACACACTACCCTCAGAATCTATATCCAAGAATTCAAGTCTCGAGGTATCATAATTCATAGGAAATGTTAAACTTATTCATATTAAGTTTGGTCACAAATTCCTTTAAAAGACACTTGGGGCCCTGCAAAATCATCATGATATCATCGATGTACCTGTGTTATCTAAGAATGTGGCAAAGGTACATCTCATAATCATCATGAGAAAAGACATGCCACTCCCACTCGCCTAGATATAGGTTGGCATAACTAAGGGTACATTTAGCGACCATAGCCACTATGGGCTGCTTGCTTTTAAATTTTGTGATTTTATTTTACTTATATTGGCATGGTTGTTAATAAAAATTGGAGTGGAGAATTTTACTGATCAAAAACTTTTTTATAAATGTAAAAGAACTGAATCCCTGCACCATGCCAGGCATTGTGATGTTAGCTTACATATAGAGAAAATTATGTATTTTTTTCTTTATCTCGAATCAAACATGGAAATAAATTACAGATTTGTTCAGTATGGGAAACTGTGCTTAAATCTTCCAACTCCAATTGCAGGAACAAAGAACAGATCAGCAGGGATTCTCATTGGAGGATTTTTTGCATTTTAATGCAGTCATTGGCTGTAGAGATTTGGGGGAAGTTTTGTAAAATTTGAAGTGTGCAATATTGCTACAAGCATACAACCTTAAAGTTTCTGGATTACAGCTTTCATCATGCTTTGATCGTCATTATATGTTACATTGCTCTGGGACTTACAGCTACAACTGAGTAAAGTTTGGGAGAGCAGGGTAGTGTAGCAGGGTTTACTACCCCTTTAAATCCCTTCTTGATTCAGATTTACTCATCAGCTCCATACATAAATGTAGATTTGTATTGTATGCAACCATTTTAAATAGTAAACACTGTGTAACTAAGGTATACAAATGAAGACATAGTCTGTGGTTGTTTATTCACATATTAAAGCAATTGGTCACCTCTACTCAAAATGCTTTATTTTTCCCTAATTTGAGTAAAGTGAGGTCTTACTATTTCATTTTAGTGATCATATAAATGCCTTCTCTTGGCTCTTTTGTAACTAGAATTTAGTCCCATAATTTTTTTTATTATTCCCTTCTTTTGCGCACATCAATCTGAGCCTTCTATACCCCTGGGCTTCTACAAGCTGCTGGGTCAGCTCACTCTATTCTTAAAGCCTTATTCTTAAAACTCAAGTTTTGTGGAAACTTCAATCATTATCAATTTCTATGGAACCATTTTATAACTAATAAAAGAAAAAATTAACAATATAACATAGACTGCTATACAATTCTTAAGCCAAGGCCAAACAGCCATAGCACAGATGATAATGTATAGTACAAAAAAAATCAATAACAAGCAGAACTTGCCGCATTGAAAAATGTAGGATAATACAACTTAAGTACTTATCCATCTATCTATATATATCTATATATCTATATACAGTATATATATATACAGAGGCCAATAAAGATTTGTTTCTACTTTTTCTAAGGAATCCTGTGAGTGCAGCTACTTTGTCTCGCTATATATATATATATATATATATATATATATATATATATATATATATATATATTATAAATAAATTAAGTCAACCAAACAAAAAAATAACAGTTATAATATTTCAGGATATCTAAATCCTAATGGTGCATCCCAGAAATCTGCTGTCAGTACACCACCAAAACACCTTGTATCAACCCTAATCTCATCTCACCTGATAGAGATTCGAGAAAAATGCATGTTTTAGGATTTATGAAATTTTTTTCAAATCTGTCCTAAAATGTCACCACGCATTTTGTGTCAATTGAAAAAAATTGCTACATTTCCCACTTGAGAAAAAAACATGCATTGACTTCAATGGATTTGGCCTGAGAAAACAAAAGTGACAAAAATGCCCAATGACATCAATGTATTTAGTGCAAAAACACTAGATAAAAGCACCCATTTAATCTATTGGGCAAAAGGAAAAATATGAGAATGCATTTGATGCAAGGTAAAAGTCAATGAAAATTGCAATGCATTTGCCTCTAGAAAAAACTTGAGAACAAAAAACACCCATTGGCTCCAATGCATTTGGTACAAGAAAATATGCAAGGAAAAAAACAACCATTGATGCTAATGGGCTAGGCATGAGGAAAAAAAGTAAATCAAACCTCCCCCCTCCATTGTCTACAATGCATGTGGCATGGGAAAGAATTTGAGAAAAAAACACCCACTGATACCAATGTCTTTAGTAAACTTTGGCAGAAATTTTGTCACTTCACAAATTTCTCAAAAGACAGTTCTGCTCATTACTGTGCACTACTGATCAGCAGGCACCCACTAGAAGCACTAGTAGACAGGAGCAGGCAATCAAATGTGTTATGCTCTGTGTTATGGCCTATAAAATTATTTACAGGCAAAAAGCATTTGCAGATGACACACGAAAAGTACATCAGGTTCTGTACTCTCCATCTACTTCTTTATGTTTCTAATTATTTTGTTCTTTTGAAAATCTTTAATACAGTAACAAACAATAAAAATATGGAACCTCTAACACTTTTACTAGGACCATATGGCAAAGAACTATGGAACATGAAATGGCTAGGACCTCCAACCTTTACCTGTTGTTATCAATTTCATTACAGGGAGTACTAGCACATTTCCTACCGTTGCCTCTCTCCCAACATGCTAATGAAATGTCTTTAAACAATTTTAATTGTCCCGTCAAAGTGGCAATTATGAAACAAATCACTGGGAAGACAATACAAGATATGATGAATGGCACTGCAACTCCGCTTTATATGTAATTAAAGGCTTTAATGAGTTGGAGGCTACAGAAACGGACTCTATCAAGTTAATTAAGGAACAGTCGTATAAAGCTCATAAAGAACATGAAAAACTCGGGATTCTGAGATAGTTCTTATCCTGGGAAACACACAATAAGAATTGTTTTAATTGAAACTGGTATTTCATGTATTTAACTTTTATTGAGCAAATATAGTTTTATACTTGTATTGAAATAACTAGAAATTCAAATGCTATAAAGTCAAAATAACTGTACATGTATTCTTTTCAGGCATAATTTGCATGGGGTATGAGCATATTTTGTAGAGTTAAGGCTGATGGCCTGATTTCATGAAAAAAGTTTCATAGACAGGAGAAGATGACTCGGAATATAGGGGTTGTTTTCAAGGGTAAAAAAAATGATTGCCAACAATATTTGGCTAATACATAATCTTGAAAATGAATGAATCATCCCCTTTGGGTAATATGCTTTATGCATTATTAAAGGGGAGGTTCACCTTCAAGTTAACTTTTGGTATATTGTAGAATTCTAAGAAACTTTTCAATTGGTCTTCATTATTTATTTTTCATAGTTTTTTAATGATTTGCAATTTTCTTCTGTTTCTTTGCAGCTTTCAAATGGGGGTCACTGACACCATCTAAAAACAAATGGTCTGTAAGGCTACAAATGTATTGTTATTGCCACTTTTTATTACTTATTCTATTCAGTCCATCCCCTATTCATATTCCAGTCTTTATTTAAATCAATGCAGGGTTGCTAGGGGAATTTGTACCCTAGAAATTAAATTGCTGACACTGCAAAATAGAGAGCTGCTGAATAAAAAGCTAAATATCTTTAAAACCACAAACAATAAAAAATGAATACCAATTGCAAATTGTCTCAGAATATCCCTCTCTACATTATACTAAAAGTTAACTCAAAGGTGAACAACCCCTTTAACCAACAAATAAAGGTTCTACATCAACAGTGAAAGGGAATTTATCATGGGTTGAAATACTGGGGAAAATGAGGTAGTACAATACAAACAAAGTATTGTACTACCTCAATCGCCCCATTTTCTTGGTTTAATCACAGACACAGAAATATTTTAAGATAATACATGTGCCACTCTGCTCTATATTCACAATATATAGTGCCTGTTCAATAACTCAATCACAGATTAGGGCCATGCCTGTGGACATCTATGGGCCAACCTTTACATGGCAGGGGCAACTTGTAATACTTTCCTGTCAGTCAATGTCACAAGCAAGGATTTGTACATCACAGTAATGGGCAAAAATATGGTAAGCAAGCAATATGAGTAAAAAACATGGAGCATTCTTTCCTACTTTTTGCACATTTTCCCTTGCTCTCTTTTAGTTTTTGCCACCATCAACTTCATGTTCAGGGAACAATTCTTTTTTTTGATCTTCAATTTTTTTGCAAATCCATGTAATAGAGCTACTATTGGTAGGACCCAAAAGACAAAGCTAGCACCCAACTCTTAAAGTGGCTAGAAGGACTACCTGCAGGATGAGCTATACGTTTTTCACTTGCAAATATAAATTTGCTTGAACACTTGTTTTTTTTTGCAAAAAGTTCAGCTCTTGTGTTGCAGCGCTCATCTGCGGTGGCCAAGAATAAACTTGATCACCCTTGCCTAGCTAAAGCTATTACGACACGTTCCTATTCAAATCCATTGGAGCGTGGCCAAAACTGATCCCTGATTCTATAAAGAGGAAAGAGAGCTGTAGAAGCCATATGCTTTCCTTGGTCCTGCTGGGCTGGGAATGCAGTGTCATCCATCCATAGGCTAATTAATATTTAATTCACTACTCTAGCAACTGCCAGTCCAACACTGACACAACTGGACTGGACAATCAAGACATATTGGAGTGTTGGCAGAGGTAAGGAATGCTGGACTGGGGCATAGACGTATTTGTCCCTGAATCCCTCTAGTTATGGTGACAAGGTGCTGAAGATTTTCATATAAACTTGTCAGTATCTCTTTAAAACATAATAAGCCTTTTTAAATACTGTATATGCTTTTAAAGAAGCGTAGTAAAATGTGAAATAATATACACAACTCTTTCATTAAAGAGCATACTGCACTTAAACTGTAATTTTCTTCTAAATATGGTATAACACAACTTATCCAGACATCCTATAAAACCTAAAAAAATATATATTTTTTGCAATACTGCCATTTAAATAGAGATATACACTACAGCACAATGTAGACATTTTCCCTGAGTTTGCTTTTGTGGCATCAGTAAGTAGCCAGGGGAATACTTAGTGGAAGAAAGAGGAGACATTCCAGGGATGGATATGCACAATATTAGCATTAAAAAGTGATTGTATGGAACAATCAGAGATGTTAGGAAGAGTTTAATGGAGCAAGAGAGGAAATTAAAGAACAATTGCTTGCATTTTCAGATGCACTTTTTTTTTCTTTTTATTACTATTTCATTTTCCCTATATCCCCCTTAGAATCTCAAAATTTTTCAAAGATTAGTCATTCAAGCATAAAGATAGTATGCATTTTGTTAAAAATACATCTTGTTCTTCCTCAGTATTGATGATTAGTGATGGGCAAATTTATTCCCCTGGGCGAATTCCCACAATTCACTGCAGGCGAATAAATTCGCAAAACACCGGGAAAAATGTTGCCTGGCAAAAATTCGGGGCTTCTCATTTTCGATGTGGGCGCCCATTGTCCAAAATCAAATGCGGCTTTGTTTCGTGAATTTTCCACTTAATTTCAGCGAAATGCCCCAGATTCGCCCATCGCTATTGATTATGATTATTCAATGATATTTATGTTACATTTAGGGGCCCACTTTTTTTTCTGGGTAAGATTTTTAGGGGGGAAAACATTTCATAGCCCAAAGTTGCTAAAAATCTGAAATATGCCATCTCAAACCTGTCCAGTTCATGTAGAAGTAAGTGACAAACGTCCCTGAAGTTGCTTCTTGGCATAGTGATGAGCGAAATTTGTCACCAAGTTTTCACAGTGAAAATGACGCCCTTAGACCCAAAAGGGTGAAAGAATTGTAGAGCATAAAAAAAAATTGTCATCCATAGACTTCAATGTATTACAGTGAATTTTCAGCGATTCATGTATTTTTTAAAGGTCAGATACACCCATCACTAGTGCTAGATAAGCTGAAAAAGTAGTTTTTTTTAATCTGATGAAGTCTGCAGAGTTTTTGAAGTGTCAATCATACAATACAACTTGATGCTCAATTTTGTTTTGACGTTTTCTCGCTCCAATTTTTGTATTGATAAATGAGCTAAATTCATGGAAGGGAGTTTAGTCGGCTTTGTATTAAATTGTTTTTATTATTTTAGTAAATAAGCCACTTAATATAAATTATTAGGCAAGGTGAGAATATTTTACCAAGAATGGCAAATAGAAACCTCTTTTAAATTTAAGAGGCAAATGAATTGATTTTTGGAAACTTGAAATTCTCCCACTTGGTATGAGTAAAAGAGAGGTTAGTGTGGGGGTCCATCAGCTTCAGATGGCAGGGAGAACATGAGTGTGTCCCATTCACGTATTCTCATCAAAGACAGGCAAATTGTTTTTATGGAAGCCTTTTCCCAAGTACAACACTGTAAAGGAGGTTACCAAAAAAGCTTGTGCACAATCTTTGTTCAGAATACAAGAAATACAGTACATACATTTAAGCAATTGCTCACAGTTTAAGGAGCCCACGTACTATTTGTATTTATTTTTGCATTTTTTCTCTAAAACTTTAAAGGACCAGTAACAGTAATTTAAAAAAATAATAATAATTTTACTAAAAAATTAGTTACTGGTCCTTTAAATTGATTGATTTATCAATATTTGAATCCAACTTTATACCAGGATTCATTTGGTTTGTGTCAAATAGCACATTTGAATTCTAGTTTTTAAAACTCAACTTATATAAAAAAAAACTCAACAATATAAATATCTTTCCTTTTTCAGCATGTCACAGTTTTCACATTTTTTTCAAATATTTTATTTTTTTGCAGATATTTACTATTTTTAACACTGTCAAAAATATTACAATTGTATATAGATGCTATAGAGTCGAATATGCCTCTATTGGAGAGCTGTTTTATAGAAAAAAATTTACCTATTTTCAACTGTGTAAATCACACAAGAAAGTGTGTAGGTCATATTGACAGAGGAAAGAAAAAGACAGTATTTTTCAGCAGTATATGGGTCAGTGTATCGATTTACCAATTACTGTTTATGTCGATTAAACAAATTCAGATAATATTTCCAATAGTTTATTATCTTTCCCCCTTGTTTCCCATGTGTTACATTACATTACAATAATCCAGTAATCTTTCTGAAACACTATGAATGTTATTTTGCAAAATATTTTTTTTTATAATAAACATTTGCAAATTGTTTTAAAGGAACAGCTCAGTGTAAAAATAAAAACTGGGTAAATAAATAAGCTGTGAAAAATATAAAATGTTTCTAATATAGTTAGTTAGCCAATATTTTAATGTACTGTATAAAGGCTGGAGTGACTGGATGTTTCACATAACAGAACAGAACACTACTTCCTGCTTTTCAGCTTTCTAACTCTGCATTAGTCAGCAACTTAGGGGGGTGACATGGGACATAACTGTTCAGTGACTTTGCAATTGATCCTCAGCATTCAGCTCAGATTCAAAAGCAAACAGTTATGACCGATGTATCCCCCTCAAGTCACTGATAAGTTACTGCCTGGTAACCAATTAGTAGAAACTAACAGAGTTCTACCTATCATGTGCCAAGGATTGAGTAGGGGGCGCTGTACAGTCTGAAGAGGAAGGTGTGAGTGCTTTAGGCAAGGGCGGATTGTGCCTAGGGAAGAGGTAAGGAATAGGCAGGAACAAGGAGAGCAGGAGGAGAGGACTGGAGAGCAAGAGCAGGAGGAGAGGACTGGAGAGTGAGAGAAGGAGGAGAGGACTGGAGAGAGAGAACAGGAGGAGAGGACTGGAGAGTGAGAGCAGGAGGAGAGGAAATGCAAGGCAGAACAGGAATCAAGAACAAGCAAGGTCGGTACAAGGTTAAGGCAAGGCAGGAAGAACAAGGCAAGGCAAAGCAGGAAGAACAAAGCAAGGCAGGAAGGACAAGGCAAGACAGGAAGGACAAGGCAAGGCAAGAAGGACAAGGCAATGCAGGAAGAACAAGGCAAGACAGGAAGAACAAGAGCTAAGCAAACTAGTCAGGGGCGCTGCCACAGTACTAGCGGCCAAATAATGCCGTGTGCTCGGAGGACTGGCTTTAAATAGGGCTGAGTCAGTTCTGGTTGGCTGACTGCAACCAATCAGGCTGCTGCTGGGCTGGGGCTGCAGAGGCCAGGAAACCTATAGTGAGCAGCCCTACAAGCTGCACTCCTGGCCTAATGGATAGGGCATTGAGCCAAAATCCCAAAGGTACCTGGCTCAAATCCCAGCAGAGCCTGACATTATGTTAGATATCCAATCACTCCAGCCTTTATACATTACATTTTTGGCTACCTAACTACATTAGATTTTTATTTTGCACAGCCTATTTACCCATATTTTTTTTTATACTGAACAAGTCCTTTAACAAATAATAAATTACTAAAATAAAAATACATTGCATAATGTTCATGAAGGTTTTTATTTATCCAGATCATGATATACAATATCTTTTAGAAATAAGTAGTGATGGGCGAATCTCACGCATTACGCTTCGCCGAAAAATGTGCAAATTTCCTGAGAAATTCGCGAATTGGCGAAAAAATTCGGGAAACGAGTCGCGCGTCACGTCGTCAAACGCGGCGCGTCACGTCGTTTCCGACGCGCATCACGTCGTTTCCGACGTGTCGCTTTTGGCGCACGTCGCGTCTTTTTCGACGCGTCGCGTCAAAAATGATGCACGACTCGTTTTTTGTGCGAATTTTTTGGCGTCTAATTTTTGCTGGCGTTTCGCGAATTTATTCGCGAGCGGCGAATCGCGGGAATTCGCCGCAAATTCTCCCCTGGCGAATAAATTCGCCCATCACTAGAAATAAGTAGAAATTAGTAAAATGTTTAATTTCTCATCCAAATGGCTTGAATTGTGTTAGTCATCAGCTCTGCTCTGGTCAGCCATCTTTGATCTGCTTCTTTGTAAAACCAAACCCATTCTATTGTGTTTAAAGGAACATAATCTATATTCTGAAACTTCCTTCAAAAGCCCAACCAGAAACCTACTTAATTTTTTATCTATAACCTGTGTTCATTATATTGTGAATAAAGTACCCCCTCTTATAAATTCTAAGGATATTATAAGTTGCCAAGGAGTTTCATGACCTTGAAACTCAAAGGTAACTTCTAATATCCTCATATTTTGCAACTGGGGGTACTTTGTTACAATACACAAGTTTCAGTGAGTCATGTGACAGAAATGACATCAGAACTCACCATTTATAACTGATGACATCAGAACTCACCATTTATAAGGATATCATTTACAAGATATTCATGGCTTTTGTGTATTATATATAAGTAACTACATTTAGTGGACTTGTTTTTTTTTTATTGTATAGGTTCTTTCATCTAATGTAAAACAGTTTACATATTTATATGTTATCACTAAGTTAATGAGTCTTAATTAACTGAATATAGAATCCATTCGGGAAGAGAAAGTTCACTGTTACCAATGTCTTTAGTTATACACAGTCCATATATAAAGTCCAACCATAGTGGAAATCCAAAGGTGCTCCTATAGATTGTTTAAAAACAGTGTTATATGTTGAGACATATTTGTTAGAACATTAACACCAATGATGCTCAAAATAGTTTATAGCAAAACCTATCCATTCTTAACTATACTGATATATAATTGAATATTAACTATACTATATACAATATATATATATATATATATATATATATAATCTGATACAGATTACAGAAATGGAGTCAGACTGCAGTAATCATTAAGTAATCATTAAGGCTCATGGGTATTCAAGTGTATACAATCTTTTAATTGTGTTATAAAAGTAATTAATGAATATTACCCCCTCTTTTTGGCAGTTTTACCTGTTTAAGTACATTTTTAGTATCACATGTGAAGAAATCCCACAAAGGGCAACACCATCCGCCTAAGGGATTTCTCCACATGCGATACTAAAAATTTAATTTACATGCTGACATGTCTTTTTGGATTAGTCTATATAGGCCAAACCAGCAGAGCAGTGAAAGAATGAAATAAAGAACATAGAGGTAGTGATGGGCGAATTCGCGGCGAATTCCTGTGATTTGCCGCTAGCGAATAAATTCACGAAACGCCAGCGAAAATGTGCTTTAAAAAACGAGTCGCGCATCGTTTTTGGACGCGACGTGCCAAAAAAGACGCAATGCAACGGAAACTACGCGACGCGCGTTAAAAACGTGCCACGACTCGTTTCGTGAATTATTTCGCCAATTTGCGAATTTCGCTGGAAATTCACGAATTTTTCGGCGAAGCTTTACTGGGTAGCTCATCACTAAATAGAGGTAGTATCAGAAACTTCAAAGCAGGTACCCAGATTGACACACCTGCATCTAGGCATTTCGCCACAGTCAGATACAACTGCAGTGACCTGTACTTGAACAGGTAAAACTGCCAAAAAGAGGTGGTAAAAAAAGGCGAGCACTCTCAAGTCTTTGAAGTCAAAAACAGGTGTAATTCATTGAAGACAAATAGTGACGTTTCGGCTAAACCTATAGTCTTTCTCAAAGTACAACACACAGTTCAGACCAAACATTTAAACACCATGGGGTGGGAAAAGTGATGACATCATCAGATATCAGGGTGCGTGCAAGTAAAGGTACTAAACTTCAGGGAATAACAAAGTAAAAAAACAATCCCTAAATATAAGCTGTCAAATATTCACAAGATGGCCAAAGAAAGAAACAAAAAGCAAGATCACAGTATAAACAATTAATTAACTATGTATAATCATCACGCGATTCAGTGTACTACGTACAACAATTGAGAATAACAAAGTGTTAGATCATATGTTGCAAATAATGTCACTAAGGGGCAGATTTACTAAGGGTCAAATTTGAGGGTTACTTAACCCTCGAATTCGACCATCGAATTTTGGCCGAAATTCGATCAAATTTTAACCCTTCAAATTAGAAATTCGATTGAATATTAAAAATTCAATCGAATGATCAAATCGTTCCAATCGAACAATTTTAACCATTTGACCGATTTTTTTTTTATTTTTTTTAATTCGATCTTAAAATGCTGAAATAACCCTATGGGAGCTTCCCATAGGGTTATACAGCAATTTGGTAGGTTTAATCTGGCAAACTAGGGACCTTTGGATTTCCACGATGGCCGGACTTTATATTTGGACTGTGTATAACTAAAGATATTGGTAACAGTGAACGTTCACTTCTCCGATGGACTCTATACTTAGTTAACTTAAGTGGTGGGAAGAGGTGGGATTGTATTTCGCTTGCAGTACATACTTGAAAAAGGGCCTGTGATGCCCGAAACATGTTGTGTGGATCACAATAAAATTGCAGTGTGGCAGTAATACTGCATCTTGTCCTTTTGTCCCCTTTATCTTCCTTACTTGTGGGACAATGAGGTGTTGAGATGGAGCACTAGTGGGATATTCATAGGATAAACTGTACCATACACTGTTCTTGAGTGAAGACTGTTATAACTCGGTATGCATCTAGTAGTAGCAAGTCAAATATCCCTACTTACATATAATGCCTCCCATTGCTAGGGTTACTGTATATGTTTGCTGTTCCCTATTGTTTGAAGGTTGCAAAGTATAAGGCATGTGTTTGTTACAAACCTTTTGCAGAGGAAACATCTGATGCTGAGTTAAGACCCCCTAAGAGAAATGTAATGAGGAAATAGGCTATTGTACTGCTGAATAGGTGAGTTAGAGAATAGACCATGCTGACATGTTGATGGAAACTTTTGTAAAGGTGATGCTGTTTTTATTTGAAAAATATTTATGGCATACTGGTAGCAGCATGCAACATGGCAAGCCATTGTTAAGGGCTTTGTATGGCAAGTAGGCATGCATGGCACTAACCTCTTTTCACTGTGTTTTATGTTTTGTAATTTCTTAATCCATTTTTGCATTGAAAACTAAGAATCATTTATTGATTTTTGTTTTAAATAGCATGTAACCACAGGATAAACCTGAAGTAAAGGGTGAACACTAGTGTGGAGGTAAAGCTTTGAGAAAAAATATTTTTTTATTCAGTGAAATTAGCTTTCAGCAAATGCCTTGCACCCTCAATCTGATAAAAGTTGACATTTTATTATTGAATTTAATAATATATTTTATAGCAAATTGCAGTTAAAGGGGCAATACTGATTTTAACTGGTTTGTGGTTTTCTGATATGTTCCTGAATTTGGTCTCTTTCTGATCCCCATCTGTACTGCTGTGGCTCTCTCAGTTATCTGACTTCAGCTTGAATTCTGGTTTACAATATTTGTGTTGCATTTCCTGACCTAATTCGGATCTCTGACTGTTGATTTGGTTACCATGCTCTGGTCTAAGACATTTCTGTGGGCTCCTGAAACCCTCTTGCCCTTATGGCACTGGTGCAGCTCTTTTTCCACTACACTCGGTGGGAGGTGCAAGAAAAGCTAACCTTTCTCAATCATTAACTTCTGGTCAAGGTACATTTGTAAGGGATTTAAGGGAAACATGCTGCGTCTGAACCTGCGTTCGGTGCTTACACGCATCTCGTGGGTACAACGTCATTGAAAAGAATGGTGTGCATCTAGACCTGCGCTCCCCTGCAGCTGAACGCAGCCAAACGGAACGCAGGGGAGCGCAGGTAACAAATGCCCATGAGTAAGGCCCCTAAAGAAAAGAGAGTCATTCAGACAAGTAGCTGCTGTTGTGCACACAGACAAGAAGGAGTGATGCAGGAACAGGTTCAAGAACAGAGCAATTCTGGCTAAGAACAGGTAGGAAATGGATAGAGCAGGCGATGAAAAGGACAGAACAGAATGGAGCAGATGAAGAGTCAGAATGAGAAATGAGTGAATTGTTGC
>CM044447.1:112980254-113005308 GCA_024363595.1 Xenopus borealis | reverse complement strand
ATACCATGACCTGGATGAATACAAATCTTCACAAACAACACTCAATAGTAAAAATCCAGCTAACCGAAGTTTTGACTTCTTCAATTATATTGAGTAGGAGAAACATAGCCTATGAATTAATTGCAATATTCACAGTGTAATTTAGTAATAAAAAAATATAAGATAAAAATAATGACAGGACCTCTTTAAAAATGTGTTTGTTACAATCCTGGCCAAAACAAAATTACCCTGGGGTATTATTACAGAAAGATTGCTCTTGTTGGATATCTTGAAGGGATAGTCAAGAGATCCAAATGATTCTTACAGACAGTATTATGAGAACATTTTATTTGCTATGTAGAATAAGTGAAGGAGGACATGGGCACGTACATCCACACAATGGAAGATTCACCTATAAATCAAGCTGTGTTCATACTTTTTATTGAGTGTCTTATAGGAGTATTTAAATGTGATTTATAGAAAGCAATTACCCAAAGAGTAGGAAACTGTGACGGTTCAATAGACACTTGCACTGCTTCATGAAAAAATATTTGGATCAGTCTCAGATGCTTTGGGAACCAATGAAGGAGCCTAGGATTTCACATAAATCAACTTTTGGAAGTATAAAGAAGTTGTGATAAGGTGAGATTTAACAATGTATATTCTATATTATTCAACAAAAGAATACAGTCATATCTTTCAAGACAAAATGAGAAATTGCTTAGAAATACAAATCATAAAACCTCCTTTTGCACTTTATTCTCCCAGTAATATACATAGATGCCTGAAATATATATAGATCTATTTGTCTAGAAACTCATATCACATATTTTCTAATTAATATAAAGGACCATAATGTCCTTTCAACTCCTTCATCATACAGCCATGCCTGCTTTCTAAACCTGAAGTATTAAAGACATTGCTCTAGAAATACTCAAAATGTTTTCAGATTTAGATCATTTTTAAAAGTTGAACTACAAGTTTTAAAGTTCCTGTTACAGGGAATAATTTAGTTCAAATCATAAACCTATTGCAAGCAGTGTTAATGAGTTATGAACAATGGATGCCGTTTTGCCATGTTGTGCTGCTTTATCTCAAAGGCATAAGAAGAAAGAAGATCATTATGCAAAAGAGAATGAACTAGAAGGTAATCCCCAGAGTGAAGGAGAAAAGAGTTGGATAAAACAATATATGTTCTCTGTTATTAAATAAGAAGAATCATTTATTGCCCAGTAGAGTGCCAGCTCTCAGAATAGAATTGCACATTTGTTATCTTCAACCCCAACTCAATTCAATTTCATCATGGACAATTCAGACATAAATAACTGCAAATATATTTTTCTTATTTTTAATTTTGGCTTTAGGAAATACAGAAAAGCATGTTTTTCTGATATATAAAATTAGATAATTGAAAATTAACACCATCGGGGCATCATATAAACCATTCTAAGAAGCATTTAACATAAATATACTTGGAATATAGTCATCTGTTGGACTTGATAACCCAAACATCAGATGTGTGGGCACTTAGCTTACACACCTGGATCTAACTTTTTGAGATTTTAATCCCCTGGCATCCTTGAGGTCACACAATGTATAAAACCATTGTTGGAGAAAAGGCCAATACTTCTAGCACCCATCCATCTGTTACTGCACCCATTGGGTGAATTTTGACTATAAAAATGTAAACACAAGCACTTTTCAGCTGAAATCAGCTCCATATACACAGTGACAGCCAAAATTGTTGCTTTCACTAAACACATTCAGTTGCTGTCCAGAAAAAATATATTACCAGCAACCACAAATAATCTTCTGCTGGTCTCACAGTGAGCAGGCAAACAAAAGAGGGAAAACAGTAAACTGAAGTTGACAGCTTGTACTTACTGTACACTAACTCAAATATCAAGCTCCGGGAAACACCTATTATAGCCATTACAAAAGCTCCTAGCTTCTGCTCTGACCACTAACTACAATGGTCGTCTGTGTACCTCCTTATATAGACAGTGGGAGAGCTCAAATCTCATTGGCTGATATGGAAGGTGAATATGTAGTTATGAACAAAATTATTTGGGAGTCAATGATTCACACATTTCGCTATCGGCAATTTATTTTCCTGAATCAGCAAAATTTCATTATTAGAAAGCAATGCACAATAAAAACACCCATTGACAAATGCATTCTGCTTGAAAAAACCTATTGACTTTAATATATTTAGTGGAGAAAAAAACAGCGCATGTGAAAAAAGTGCATTTCATGTAGAAAAAATATAATTTACTTCAATGAAAATTTTCTGCAGTTTCTCTGATTTTATGGTGACATAAATGTGACATATTGGGGGTTCATTTCTAAATTTTCCCCTGGGCAGTAACACATAGCAACCAAACAGTGACAAACACTGAAAGCAATAATCTAATTTGTTGCCATGGGTTACTGCCCAGGTGCAAATTTGCTCCAGATGCATTAAAGTCAACATTTTTTTCTCATCAAATTTTCCCATGGAAACTTTTTGCTGTAGTTTAGAGAAAAAATGTCTATCTATCTATCTATCTACCTGTTATTTATCTTCTCTATATTGTGTTATCTTGTATGGGGAGTTGAAACATACTGTAGATGGGCAAAGTTTGTTTTTTCCTACCACAGGGATAGCACAATGTACCATAGCACAACTTGTCACATTGTTTATTTCCATGGTATATGTGATAACAATCAATTTAAATTAAGTGAAATGGTGAGACAAATGTCTAGATAAAGTTTTCTCCATCTGCAGATCAGGAAAAAGCATTTAAATAAAAAATGCTCCAAAATGCAAATCAACAAGAGAGCTAATGCAGTTCTGGATGTCGAGCATTAGATTTGGTATTACACAGACAGATTAAATCTGAAGAGGATGAGCTCATTTGCTAGTTAGTGATTCCCAGCATGGGGCCTTTACACAGATGGTGTTTATACATGTAGTTTGCTAACTTTAATATCCTAGTCTTATAGCAAGCCACCCCATCCATCACTGAGAGAGTTGCAAGGTCAATGATGTCTTCTATGTTTATACAAACAACAAAATTATCACACTGGGGCTAATTTATAAATTTTGCACAAGGCAGATTGGTGAATATATTTGCCCTACCCCTGGTTATATTTATAAAGCTGAATTAGCGTGTGCAAAAAGATTTGCAAATTTGTTTTTTACAATGCGAATATCTATAAGAGCGTTTTAGATATGGCAAAAATCACAAATTGCAAATATTTATGCAAACACTCTGTTTAACTTTGGTTTTGCAAATTGTGAAGTTACAGTCAGCGCTATTTTTGTGCACAGCAACCCTGCAAAGTGCCTGTACTCATGCAAAGACCTGTCTCACAAATTTGCAAAAACCGGAAAGATGGGCACAGCAGTGCGATATTTTAGCGTTCATGAAAAAGTATGTGCAGAACAACAATTTGCTAACAATTATGCACTATGCAAACTTTATAAATGACCCCAATTGATTCAGGTCACTGATCTGAAATAAGTAACAATTATTTCTAAATTGGTTTTTAGATTTAAGTAAATATTTTTTAATTCTTATACTCCAGGGTGTAATGTGGAAAAGTGATATTAGCCAAGGCTAAATAGTCCAAAATTAGAACAATAGCAAGGATAGGGTTTTAAGGATAAAACTAATAAAATTATATCTATTTGTTTGTTAAGTAGCAAACAAAAAAGACCAGTCCCAATGATTGACCTGCTTGGAAATCCATCAGTACAGTTTAACCATCCATATGCGAGTCCAGATTGTGCTGATTATCAAGTGTCCTGATGATATACAAATAGAAGTATAGATTCAGCATGCTGCATCCTATTATATAGTTAAGTATTTTGAAGGTTTAATTTGAAAAGAACCAATGCAGACATTTTAGGAATTGGGATGGAAATGATGATGATCCACTTATTTCTGTTATTATTATTGTCCAGAGTTAACTCAAGATTCAACTCCACATAAGATGAACTAGTCTGGCATCTTGTACTGCAGTAAATGCTACCATCTTGCTATCAGTCTGGCTATCAAACGGATAAGCACAAAAAGGAACAAGCTACTTTCCAATTCAATTATTCCCATTGATTCATTCCAATTATTAATATATGTAAAGGGTGTTTTGCAATGTGTCTGTATGCAAGTGCCATACAAGTGATGACATATATTAAAACAAATGAAAAGAACAGTGCTGTTGAGATTAAGCGAAGAGAGAATGTTTTATCCTACTTCATAATGAAAGTAATGAGGTGCTCCTGCTGTTTGGAACACCTGCCTTTTTCCAGAACAATGCTGTTAACCCCTTACTTGTGTAATGTCTGGCAAACACAATCCCAGTATATGATGCATTACAAACAAATATGGTTCTCAGGTAGAAAGGAAAGAAGGAAGGTTTTTCACACTGACTTTCACATAGAAATCTTGCAATAACTTGGGTAGCAGCCGTTGTTTAAAACAAAAGTTACTTTAACTAGCCCTCATAAGAGACGCTCGTAATAGGGCTTTCCAGACAAGCGTGGTGGAGGGAGGGAAGGTTTGACTGGGTTAGGCAAGAGGAAGTAAAAGGTTAAAGGGATACTGTCATAGGAAAACATGTTTTTTTTTAAAAGGCATCAATTAATAGTGCCGCTCCAGGAATCCTATCATGGGAAAACATTTTTTTTTTCAAAATGCATCAGTTAATTGTGCTGTTCCAGAAGAATTCTGCATTGAAATTCATTTCTCAAAAGAGCAAACAGATTTTTTGATATTTCATTTTGAAATCTGACATGGGGCTAGACATATTGTCAATTTCCCCATGTGACTTGTGTTATGATAAACTTCAATCACTCTTTACTGCTGTACAGCAAGTTGGAGTGATATTACTCCCTCCCTTTCCCCCACCCGAAATTCGACCATGGGAATAGTGGGTGAAGTAAAATCCTTCGAATTTGAATATCGAATTCAAAGGATTTTACTGCAATTCGATCAATTGAAAGATCGAATAGGAAAAATTTGATCGATCAATCGTTTGAATCGATCAATTTTAGCTATTTAATCGATTAATCTAATTTTTTTATTCGATCTAAAATAATGATTCCCAATTCGGTAGCTTGGTTCTGGCGAAGTAGGTGGTTGAATAAAAATTGAATAGTCGAATATTCGAATAAAATTTTATTTGAATATTCTAATTATTTGAATTTGACTATTCGATGGTTAAATTTGCCAAATTTGCATATTCGAAGATTCATATTTAATTAAAATTTGATCGAACTTCAAATTCTTCATGTGAATTTTGTAAATCTGCCCCTAAGTGTATAACTTGCATTTATATTATTTTTGCCAAAGTTCATAACCTTGCATTTATCAACATTGAACCTTGTTTTCCAGTTTGCTGCCCAGTTTCCCAACTTAGACAAATCACTTTGCAGAGTGGCAGCATCCTGCATGGAACCTATAGTTCTGCACAATTTAGTATAATCTGCAAAAATAGAAAAACGTACTTTCAATGCCCACCTCCAGGTCATTAATAAACAAGTTGAAAAGCAAGGGACCCAGTACAGAGTCCTGTATTACCCCACTAACAACACTGGTCCAATTAGAAAATTTTCAATTTACCACCACTCTTTGTAGTCTAACTTTTAGCCAGTTCTCTATCCAGGTACAAATACTATGTTCCAGGCAAACATTCCTTAATTTAACCAGTAACCTTCTGTGTGGCATTGTATTGAATGCTTAAGCAAAGTCTAAGTAAATCACATCCACTGCCATCCTATAATTGAGGTCCCTGCTTACTTTCTCATAAAAAGAAATTGAGTAAGTCTCGCAAGATCTATTATGCATAAAACCATGCTGGCACAAACTCGTAGTATTCTATCCTTTATTAATCCTTCAAAAAGCTTTCCTACCACCGATGTCAGACTAGCCTATAGTTTTGAGGCTGAGAACGGGATCCCTTTCGGAATCGTGCCACCACATTAGGAACTCTCCAGTCTCTTTGCACCATGCCAGACTCTATGAATCCTGAAAAATTAAGTAGAGAGGTTTGGCAATCACAGAGCTAAGCTCGCTAAGTACCCTGGGATGAATACCATCTGGCACTGGACCTTTGTTTAGAATTGGGACTATTAATAAGGAAACCTTCATTATTGGTTCCTCATTAGTGTAGACAGAAGAAAAGTATGCATTCAGAATCTGAGCTTTTTGCTTGTTCTCATCAACCAGCTGACCTCCCTCTGATAATAAAGGTCCACCCTTCCTGCATTTGTTTATTATTAACATATTTAAAAAATAATTTTGGATTCTTTTTACTGCTTACTGCAGTATCCTTTTCCATATTGATTTTAGCTTGCCTGATAGCTTTTTTGCATGTTTTATTAGCCTCCTTGTACCATATAAATGATTCCGCTGTCCCAGCCAACTTGGAAGCCTTAAAAGCATGTCTTTTCTTACCCACCTCAACACCAACACTTCTATTTGCAATGATGTTCCTTACTTACAAGGAGAATATACAGACATGTATTTTTATTAAGCAGCATTTTAAAGACTTCCCATTTTTGTTCTGTGTTTAACCTTGTGAAATGCATTTCCCACTTAATATGTTGCAGAGATGCTCTTATACTTTCAAAGTTTGCATGCCTGAAATTTAGTGTTTTAGTTACTCACTTATAGAATTGCCTCTGCAACAGAATCTCAAAGGAGACCATGTTATGATCACTGTTCCCTAAATGCTAACCCACACAAATGCTAAAGATGAGTTCAGTATTATTAGTTATTACAAGATCCACGTAATTCCTGGTAGGTTCTTGAACGAGCTGGAATAAAAATTTGTCATTTGGCATATTTACAAACCTTCTAGCTTTTTCTGACTTGGTAACCCCATTACCCCAGTCAATGTCTGGATAACTGAAGTCACCTATAGTAATTATATTTCTTTAGTGCATGGCTTTAATTTAGGCTTTACATACAAACACACTCCTCCCCCATTTTTTAATCCTTTTGTTCCTCCTAAAAAGGGTGTATTCATTTAAATTCACAGTCCAGTCACATGTTTCATCCCACCATGTCTCAGTGATACCAAATACATCATAATTTTTAGAGCATGCAATTAATTCTAGGTCTCCCATTTTACCTGACAAATTCATGCATTTGCCAGCAAACAGCAGAGGTTACTACTTTTACTTTTTAAATGTGCATTACTTAATGGAGAAATATATGTTAATTTAGTATTAGTTTGTTTTTCTTGTAACAGAGAGACGCCCATAGCTGGTAAACTGTATGCCCCATCACTCCTCCCCCAAGACCTCTTAGTATTCCCACTACCCCATCTACCCTCGCTTCACCATAATTCTTTATCTCACCCACCCCCCTTGCCTAGTTTAAACACTCCTCCAACCTCTTGGCCATTATTTCCCCTATCATAGTGGACCCCCTTCCATTGAGGTGCAATCCATCATAACTTTATAGGTTGTATGCCAAGGAAAAATCATCACAGTGCTCTAGAAACCCAAACACTCCCTTTCTACACCAAGACTTGAGCCACACATTAAGCTCCCAAAGCTCCCACTGTTAACCTAAACTTGCATGTGGTACAGGCAATATTTCTGAAAAAATTACATTGGAATACCTTCCCTTAATATTTGAGCCTAGATCCCTGAACTCACTCTTTAAGGTCTACCATCTACCATTCATCTTGTTATTAGTACCGATATGTACTAAGACTGTTGGGTCATGCTGAGCCCCACCCAATAATTTGTCTAACCGATCAACCACATGCCCAACTCTGGCACCAGGTAGACAGCAAACTGTTCAGCAGTAGTGATCCGGACGACAGATTACCCTATCCACTTTCCTAATAATTGAATCCCCTACAACCACAATCTGCTTAGGCCTGACTCTCTCTGCTCTCCTCCCCACCACTACTATAGAAACTGGTCTCCCAGCTGTTAGAGAGATCAGCCCCATCTAGATTTGCCAATCCAGAGTTTACACTACCATCATCTTCACACAATCTGGCAAAGCTGTTGGGATGTAGAAACCCAGGAACAGTCTCCCTTTTCCTTTTGCCCAACTTAGATTTTCTATCTGTCACCCAGCTAGCTGCCTCAACATCCTGCTGCTGCTCCCCAAACTATCTGACCCCCACTAGGTCCTGCTCAGTGAGCAAGAGACTCCTTTCAAGATTGTCAATTGACCACAGTTTTGCCATTTGTTGCTCTAGTGCTCTAACTTGAGCCTCCAAAGTGGCAATTTTCTGACATCCACCACAGAGGTAAGCATTTTCCAAATCTGCATACATGTTGCAGACTTGGCCAGACCTTCAATCTTTCTAGCACTCATTATCCCAGTTACAGATCAAAACAGGAATTAAATAAATTAGAGTTTAGAACAAACTTTTGACCTAGTTTGAACCTCCTTTAGTTTGTAACTCTGGTGTTTGCAACTCCACTTATAGATCTCCCACTAACTCTGGTGTATGCAACTCCACTTATAGATCTAAACACTCAGGGCCAGATTTACATTGCAGGTGCCCCTAGGCCCAGTGCCGTTCGTCACTCCCCATACTATGCCCGTTATTCGCAAATTTTCATCATCAGGACCGGATAGGGTTGCCACCTTTTTACAAAATACTTACCGGCCGGCGGGGGGCGGGACCAAAAAGGGGCGGGCCGTGATGTAAAAGGGGCGGACCGTGACGCAAAAAGGGGCAGAGCCACTGCTGCAATCGGGCTGAAGACACAAAAAAGGTAAGTTTTTTTTGGGATTTCAGGCAAGGCAAGGGCCTTTTTAAGGGGTATTACAAATTTACCGGCAGCTACATTGCCGGTAAATTTGTAATACCGGCCCCGGCCTTGGCTGGTGTTTTACCGGCTAGGCCGGTAAAATACCGGCTGGGTGGCAACCCTAGGACCGGAGCAATGGGGATTGGTGCATGGGAAATTTAAAATACTATCGTATCTTCTGTGTTATTGAACCAATGTGGGTGTGGCTGGGCAGCATGACACCCCCTAAAATCCTGCCACCCTAGGCCTGGGCCTAGATGGCCTTCCACAAATCTGGTCCTGCAAACACTTAAGAGCAGCTAAATAATAGAACAAGCTCCACTGGTGTCCCAGAAGTTCTATTTATCAGTCTGTTCAGGTGCAACTAATCAAACCCCTCCCCCTCAAACTGAGGGAAAATTAACTGCAAAGTAAAGCAGGCTGTGAAAAACTTGCTGTAAGCAAAATAGCACACCAAACTTTGCTATTTAGCACCAAATACAGAAAATAAAATATATAAAAAATGAAACCACAGTATTTAAATAAACCACCTTACTATAAAATAACAGTTAATAACATATACTTATCCTTTTCAGTTGATTTGTTTGTTTTTAGTTGCTTTTTCCAGTCAGCAGCCTGTTTGAAGCAGACTCACTGGGGGTTCTACTTATACAGTCTGTTCAGGTGCAAACCCCACCTCATCAAACTGAGGTAAAACTTACCTCAAAGTGAACCATGTGTGAGGAGCAGTGAGGGAGAGGGCTTACCTTGATGGAAGAAGCAAGTATTTGAACTGGAAATCCATCTGTGCCAGGCAGCAGTGGAAGCTGCGTCCCATCCTCCTACAATTGTTTTTCGATGGGAAGAAATTGGAAGGCTTTGGTTTGATTGGTGAGTTCTGCTGTTATAGCAGCTGAACTTGCCAGAGTGGGGGAATGGAGCAGGATTCCGTTATCTGTAGCGTTTGCTGGTACCTCTCTGGGTAAGGGTTTGAGTGAGGCTATTTTCACTCCTACTTGCCCATCCTACACAACAGGCTGAATTTAAGAAAATTAAAAATAGCAGCTGAATAGAAACTCAAAATTACTTATTTTCAGCCAATTTAATATTTGCGTAAATCATTAGCCATCTGATATAAAACAAAGTCAGAGTGCAACTGGAGGTGCTTTTGGGGGCTATCGTATATCTCTAACACATCAAACTAATTGCACATCACTATTATGTATAAACAAGCTACATTGTTCTTCAACCAACAAATTGAAGGAAAACAATAGTTTCTGGAATCAAAACCAGTATATTTCTGAGGCAGTATACTGAACATTGTTACAAGGCCCTAGAATCAAACTAAATACTACAATGCATATTTACCCTGGTATCCAGCCTCTAGTTGCTATGGAGGCATTTCTAGTTTAGTTCACCATTTTAAAGACCCAGGTAAAGCACACAAGTTGTTATGAAAACTCCAGTGGAGTAAAGAGTAAAGTCCAAGTGTTTGTAATGCATAGAGTACAGTATGACAATAATGCTTAGTGCTCGACTGGGATACAGGAGGCAAAATTAATTATATTTTTATCTTGTGGTTTCATTCTCTGTCCCCTTGTCTGGCCCTTCTCTCTGTATTCCACTTTCCTATTCCCCTTCTGTGTTTTCATCACCCCCTTTTGTTTTTTACTCTTTTTCTGTGCTTTTCTCCTTTTCATTTTTTTTTCATTCTCTTCCTTCCCATTCATTTTTTCTCCTCCGTTCCTCTTTTCCCTTTCACCCAGCAATGACTATGATAAACCAATGAAATGCCAAGTGGTTGGGTTTACATGATGATGTACTGATGCTCAGAGTTTTTCTTATGCCTTAGACCATCCCTGCAAGTGTTGTCTGATTTCCACTCAAATATAGATACTGTTCATCACAGTTCACCATCAGGGTATTTAGACAGCAGATGCAGTATCGTGTGCAGGCATTTACATTATTTGTTTAATGTTTATGAAATGGTCTCCTGGTTCCAATTGAAGTCAATATTGTAGCTTTGAGCAGTAACTTATAGCAACCAATCAGATATTTGTTTTACCTCTGTAGAACTATGGCAGGCAAGGAGTTTTGAAAACTCTTTTGGTAAATCACAGATGCTTTGACTCCAATGGCATGTCTTAGTTAAGTCTACTGTAACATTGTCTTGGGTTTGCTAACCGTAACCATCCATTAAAATCCCCACATGTCTCCTACTGGGATATCATTCCCTAGAATAGGGGACCTATTTTTTTTACCTGTGAGCCTGTGAACAGTTTGGGAGCAACACAAGCATTAAAAAGTCCCTGGGGTGCCAAATAAGTCTGTGATTGGCTATTTGGTAACCGCTAAATAGACCAGCAAACTACAGGAAGCTTTATTTGGCAGTGCTATACATTATTAACCGGCTTTTAAGCAACCAGAATTTGCCTCCCAGCCTAGAATTAAAAAATAAGCACCTGCTTTAAGGTCACTAAGAGCAACATCCAAGGAGTTGGCGAGCAACATGTTGCTCGTGAGCCATTGATTGGGGATCATTGCCCTAAAAGCAGGGTACATGGACAAGGTAACCAAGGGAAGTGGTAAAATGTTATTGAGAGCATTTGGGGGCATTTCCAAACAAATTGGGTGCATAATGGCCACTGCCATGGCAATAGCAGAATCATTTCCCTTAACTTCTAGAAAATTACCCTAAAACAACGCCTGCTTATGTAGTTTCATACACTAGGAATAATTTTAATAAAACTATAAGGTACAATACTGTTTCCTTTTCAGCATCTACAATCTGGTTAATTAAACACAGCAGGTAAGTGTATTCTTTTTTGAGGCAAGATAATCTCCACCACCTTTTATTTACCCACAATTCATTAACCAACCTGCTAGAATGAATTGTTTATTTAAACATGCAGATCACTTTGATGCTTCATATTTTTTATTTGGAGAAGGAAAATAAACATTACACTATTCCCTTAGGAGGCTTCTTTTATTGTGTAAAGAGCCAAGTGTAGTGACAATCTGCTGTGGCCTTTACAAGGGCTGTCAGATCAGGTTATTGCTAATTGACCAACATGATTTTAATTCTCAGCTCTGATACCAACTTGACATTAATTATTCTTGCACTGGGGGCAACTGAAGGCACAACAAAACATTTGCCACCGGAATATCTCATTATTTCCTTTTTTTGACACACAGAGTCAATATATTATATTTTTAGTATATCCCCAGCAGCTGCAAAGCTACAGTACAGGAAATTAACTCACACTTAAATTTGTTATTATAGCAACCCATGAATAATTCTTCAACAGAAATGAACCATTTCAGAGCAGTGCATACATAGCTGTAATCCTATAAGTACATTTTAATGAAATAACTTCATAGAAAACCACCACTAGATTCTGTTAAAACATACCCAAATTGACTTCACATAAAAGAGAATAAAATATTATTTTAAGAAAGTGAAATGAACTGTTCAGAGTGAAACAACAGTAAGAGGCCCAATTAAACTTATGAGAGCTGCAAAAGAGAAAACAGCGCTCTAAATAAAAATATTAGGCATAAAAAAACTTTAGCTGAGACACTCACTTACGATGTGTAAGTTCCTTCAGTGTCCCATATAAAGACAACCTAAAGCAGGTGAGGATGGAGGTAATATAAAGGTAATGTCCATAGGTCAATAAACCATGCTACAAAACCACAGGGGAGTGACATGACAGAAAGTTATGAAAAGGGTGATATCTCTCTGAAAAGATAAGATATGTTGTCATCTATAAAAAGGCTGAGGCTTGTAGGATCCACTTGAAGTTCTCTTCTCTATGTTTTGTGTCATTGAGACAACCTTCTACAAGATTCTGAAATGGTTTCCTAAATATAGCATCATGTTATGCTGAGAGTCTTGTTCTATAATAAGGTTCAGGTAAGTACAATTTAACAACAATCTGTCTGCTAATTGATCCTTTTTGAGGCTCAAGTTGCACAGTGACATGAACAGTTTGCCTCAGATAAGATGCACTGACCAATGTGGTGATAGTTTTGTTATTAAAAAAAGAAATGGTTAGAGGGTGCAAAGTGCAATGTTCAATGTTGCAGGTATCTACACTGTAACTGGATGTTGCAAACATCTGTATTTATAAGAGGGAATAATTTCACTTCCAGACCAAACCTTTCCCCTAACTACTGTAGCACATCATTCAGACGTTTAGGAGTGGCAGCTACAGGCAACAATGGGCTTTGTATTTACCACCTGCCTTATGGTAAAAAACAAGGCTGGCCTTCACCCAATAATGCTGTGATTTGCACCCTACAAAAGATTTTTTTCCAGAAAGAGGTGTAGAACACAGCCAGACCTCAGACAGATTTTCTCTCAGCTTGACCTGTAAGGGACAAATCATTGTACCCTATAGAGCTCTTGCACTTCTGCCTGGGATCATTGTAAATTAACCCTAGAATATAATTTATACATAAATAAACTAATCTATACCCCCAGTCACCCCTTGATAGACTAGATCATTAGGTTTGTTTTCTAGGAATACTGCTTGCTGCTCTTCTGTTCAATTTTCCTAGCTTTCAGCTTGGTTTCAGATGCCATTTTTATAGAGCCTATGACAAACTTAGCATTCCCCTCCCACTGGCCCTTGCATGTCACAGCTTCTTGTCCACTGTTATAGATACTGTACCTAAACAACAGTGCTAACAAAAGGGAATTTCTGGAAAGTCTATTGTGCATCCTTCAGGGCTTGGTTTTGTACAGGTAGAGATGCTTTCTGGCCATGGGTATTTTTTTGGAAACTAAAAAATTTTAACTAGTAAATGGTTGGAATTTAGAGAGAATCAGAGCAGTTGTTTAGTTGGACCAACTCATTATGCAAGCACAGAAATACTGCCAGTATAAGTTATTCAGAATGTAATCATATTCACCTAATTCCTAAACCTCTGTTATGTTACTGTTAAGCTTTCGACAATTAAAGGTGAAGTCAGGTTCCTCAGGTAATTGGTAATCCTGGTGAACATAGTATCCAATAGTATTTACTTAAGAACCCATCTATAAAATGGGCCACTACTACTGCCAAAATGGAGTAAAATGGAATATAACATTTACAATGCATGGCTCCTTAGTAATCACTTCACATCACATGGCAGCAGACGTAAGTGATAATCAGCCCTGGCATACTAATGTTCTCATATTTGTAACCAGAAAGCATACTTTCTCAGCATAAGCCTAGAGCACACTGAGCATGTGCAGTGCCACTGACTATCAGAAGTTGGCCCAACAAGATCCAATATGGAGAGGGCCTATAGCCAACTTGGGATGCACGGATCATTACTGTTATAGGGCTGCTGAACCTCTGTGTTGTTAGTCAGTTTAGCATGTAAATGCTTTTGTTCTCCTTTAAAGGGGTAGTGAACCCTGTTGCGCTGCACTGCTCAACCAAACTTTACTTTGTTACTGGACTACAAATCCCAGAATAATGTAACATATTATGATGGTTGGGGCATGCTGGGAGCTGTAGTACAGCTACATCAGGGTTGTATTTTAAAAGCAATATTGCATAATAAAACATTTCCCAAATCTTCAGAGCCAGTGACTGCTTTGAAGTGCAAAAAATCCTCCAATGAGAATCCTTGTTAGCCTGTCTCGATCTGACTCCCTGTTCTTTGTTCCTGCAATTGAAGTTGGAAGCTTTAAGCACCCATGTTTGATTCCAGTATATTATGAAGAAAAAATAATACACACACATATATATATATATGTATATCTTCACAGAACCAGCACTCCCATATAAAATTCTTCAATTCTTTATTGGTTTCTCATAAATATCCAACGTTTCGGTCCTCATTAGGACCTTTCTCAAGGATTATACAAAAAGCCACTCTTTGTATAATCCTTGAGAAAGGTCCTAATGAGGACCGAAACGTTGGATATTTATGAGAAGCCAATAAAGAATTGAAGAATTTTATATGGGAGTGCTGGTTCTGTGAAGATATTCTGTGAAGTAAATACTTTTAACCGTTGCACCCTGAAATCACACTTGGATACGCTGTAACAGCGGCTGCTTTGGAGTGCGGACACTCATTGGATTCAATATATATATATGTATATATATATATATATATATAAAGCAAAATAACATCCGCACACATAGGTCCTGATAAGTGAAAAAAAAGCTGGTAGATTTATAGAAATAAATCTACCAGCTTTTTTTTCACTTATCAAGACTTATGTTTGTGGATGTTTTTTTGCTTTATAGATATGCATTTTTGTTTCAGCACCTAGGCATCTGAGTGCACCTATCTAGTTATATATATATATGTGTATGTGTATATATATATATATATATATATTTGGTGCATGTGACCATTCAGAGTAGTTAAAGAAAGCATTGTTCTGCAATTACAGACACATTCATCTATAGAAAACAAGGGGGCTGTGGGGGTCAGCATTTCAGTTGGGTTTACAACCTCTTTTTTTGTTTTAATACCTTAAATTTTACTAAAAAACAAGACATTTATTTATTTTTTAATAAAAGCATCAAGGTTTGCATAGGTGCAGCATATATTGAACATATTATTTCCCCTTAAACCACAGTAACATTTACAAAGGACTTGGACTATGTACACTGTATAAATGTATAAATGGCTTTGAGGTACCAACCCCACAGCAAAAGGAACTGAGTGATGCACCTTTTCTTACTCTTGAAAAACATTGTATTACTTGTATGGTTAAGTCACTTTCTTACATTATCATCAATAATTCATTTTGCTATTTTTGAAAGCAATTATCAGACAATGTTTAAAATATTTATTTTCTGCATAATTTGTCAGATGTGTAATGCCCATAGCCAAACAATTATAGAGCCTATGTGAGCTTTAATTGTTTTTCTTTATTATTATGACTGGCTAGGAATTCAAAACAGATACAAATACTAAGTCAGTGATCTTGATTTGAATTTTTCTTGCAACAGAAATAATGAACTATATTTGATATTTCTCCACATGCACAGACTCCTTCTAGTTATTTAAGCATACAGAATGGTCACAGCACAACCAAAAGCCTGGTATATCTCCATTAATAGCTTGTCTTCTTACTGGAAATGGCACATGGGTATATTTCAACTTTAGCGGCCCTATTATGTACTCATCCTACATGAGGCATCAAGCCCTTCAAAATCGACTTCCAGGGACTTCAGTGAGGAACATTGAAGGACAAGCACTTGAAAATAACTTTAAAACACAGCAGTGTGGAGGCAAAACCAGAATATTGGGTTCATTTAATGTTTGCATGATCTTCTAATAGACTTAAGGTATGAAGATCCAAATTACAGAAAGATCCATTATCTGGAAAGCCCCAGGTCCTGAGCATTCTGGATAACAGATCCCATACCTGTATTTTAAAATAATTGGAATTTTAATGAATGTACGTATATTGAAAAGTTGCTTAGTTTGTAAATAAAATATTGATGTATAAAAAAAACTGTTCTAGGTTATATAATGTAAACATACAATTGGGAAAACAATAATATATTTCATGATGGTTGTACAATTTTTTTTTTAAGAAATCAGATTCTAGAAAATATTTTGTATTTGTAAAAAACACATGATTTATGTTGTAATAAATGCCTTTCTTACTTAATTGAAGGGCAGTGATGACGGATTATAAACTTTAAAGGAGGAATTATCTTTACAAAATGACTTTTTATGTCTGTATTATAAGCAGATTGCTATTTCATTGAAAGGAATTGAGAATTCAAAGCATGCAGCAGCAATAATTTGACATAATTATGAATCTGCCCAGAGTTAAATTCTCGCTCCTCTCTAAACTGAGATATAATACCTTTTGTGATATTTTGTTGAAATTCTTTAGAGTAAAATGTGAATGGAGTAAAAAAAGAAAAAAAAAACCCACCGGTTTCAAAATCGGAAAGTTCACACCTTTGTCAAAAGTTTTGCTGCAGTGACCTTCTAAAGTGTAATTTCAACAATATTTCATTTTTTATTCTCTCGTAATAGAAATATTTCAAGTGCTAAATGAGTGTGGGTTATTAAACTTTATAAAAGAGTTGCTGTAGGCATCAATCAAGCTAACAAGAGTAGAGGTTTTAAGTCCAATGAGAAACACTTCCTTTTCCAGTATTACTTAAAAACCTTTCGGCAAGTGGATATATAAAAGAAAATATAATCCACTAGGAAATAGAGTGGGTCGCTTCAAGAAAGGGTTGGATGCCTTTGTTTAACAATGGAGTAAAGATGCAATAAAGCTATTAATGCTATAACATATTTGATAATTCTATACGCAGAACAGTGTACTTGTCCTTTACTGCAGATGGGTGTAGATAGGGATCCTTTTGTTGGGGGCCATTTTTACATATTCTAATTCAGCTGACCCACAATTAGGGCCATGCAGAGAGACACCCATGTGCCGTCCACTTATATCCCCTCTTATAGGCAGCATTGCCAAACACAAAGCACTAAGTGCAATTCTATTTTAAATTTTTTAGTCTATAGTGTGTTATGCCACCACAGGAAACACGTCAGTGTCGGACTGGCCCACCAGAATACCAGGAAAACTCCCGGTGGACCAAGGTGTCAGTGGGCCCTCATGCTGCAAAACTTTTGGCCTATTTCATGGCCATTCCCTATTTCTATTAGAACAAAGAGGCGAAATAGATGGAATAATTGATTATAGTATGTAAAGAAAACAAACTAGGAGAATAGAGGTTGATTGAGGAGATGAAAAATATTAGTACTGAGAGTGGGCCCCTGGTCTAAGGTTTTATGGTGGGCCCCTGGTCTAAGGTTTTATGGTGGGCCCCTGGTCTAAGGTTTTTGGGTGGGCCCCTGGTGTCCCAGTCCGACACTGAAACATTTTTCTAATAGTACAGGGCAAAACTAACCCATTTCACTTTGCTGAAAAACACACAAAACTATGGAAAATTTTTTGAAATTGCCTAAATTCAATGGTCATTTTTCATGCACTAAATAGGTGTTATTTTTCTTACAATTTTTCACCCCGCAAAACAAAATACATGGCAAAATTCTAGAGCAGATTATTGAAACTATCTGGCAAAAAAAAAGATCGGTCATCCCTAGTTACTAGTGATGGGCGAATCTATCCCGTTTCGCCGAAAAATTAGCGAAATCGCGAATTGGCAAAAAATTCACGAAACGAGTTGCAAATTCGCGCCTGACGAATAAATGTGCCCATCACTACTAGTTACTGATTATTTTTAAGTATAATTCCTCATCAATAATTCTGGATATTAAATAGATCTGATACATGTAATCAGTTCAGAAAAGCAAAAATCCATATATAGGTATGGGACCCATTATCCGGAAACCCGTTGTCCAGAAAGTTCCAAATTACGGAAAGGCTTACTCCATTTAATCCAAATTTTTAAAAATAATAATTTTAATAATTACTTTTTCTCTGTAATAATAGAACAATACCTTATACTTGATCCGATCCTTTATTGGATGGCAAAACCAGAATATTGGGTTCATTTTGGGGCAATATTAGTACTATTATTTCCCAAAATTTGCTCGATCCTACTTAAAATTCGATAAGCATTCAACCATCGAATGCTTATCGAATAGTTTTAGGCCATCATTTTGCTCGATATTCGATTTCTCAATGAATTCATAAGATCAGATACCGATCGTTCGATTTCACAAAAAAAAATCGTAAAATTTTCTTCGAGCCTCTGAAAAATTCGGACGATTGGAACGATCAAACGCTTCATTCCTACAAATGGTATTTGAGCAGGACTTAGTCTCAGAAGCCTATGGGGGGTTCTATTGCAATTCGGTAGGTTCAATCTGGCGAAGTAGGCAGTCGAACAATTTTAAAATTTTGATTCCTTCGATCATCGAATGATCAAATATCCGATCATTCGATCTATTTGATCTATTCGATAATTCGGTATTCGATGATCGAAGAGGCCAACTTAGAATATAGGAATATACAAAAAAATCGTACGATTGTTATTTGATCGAACTTCGATCATTTCACGTGAATTTCGTAAATCTGCCCCATTATGTTTACATGATTTTCTAATAGACTTAAGGTATGAAGATCCAAATTACAGAAAGATCCATTATCTGGAAAGCCCCAGGTCCCGAGCATTCTTGATAACAGATCCCATACCTGTATTTTAAAAGAAATGGAATTTTAATGAATATACTTAAATTGAAAAGTTGCTTAGTTTTTAAATAAAATATTGTTGTGGAAAAAAATAGTTCTAAGTTATATAATGTTGAACATACAATTAGGCTACAACAATAATATATTTCATGATGGTTGCACAATTTTTTTTAAAGAAATCAGGCTGTAGGAGTTAATAGAATGTGTTACATCCTGTGCTAGGATTACATAAAGCACAATCAAAGATATGAAAGCTTTAATATCAAACAAGACAAGCTTGTGTTCACACTGTGTGGGATGTGTATCAAGCTGCCCGGTAATTGTGCACTGATACATTGACACTTCACAAGACTGTTCTGTTCAGCTATTTGCAGGGATAAGAAACTTGCTAATCATCTTTCACACATTTAACACCCAAGCCCATAGGGTAATGCTTCTGTGAAAAACGATAAACTCGCTCAACTGAGCTAAATGGGAAAACAGTGGGAATTAGTCACAAACTTTGATTTATCCAGATCCCAGTATAATATTGTGTCCATTAACTGCAACATTAATTACTATCATCAACAAATATGCTCATTAGGGGAATGTTGGAACTTGCAGTTGCAAAAAAAAAAAAAAAAAATCACAGCATCACAGCATGATCTGATCTGAGGTTTGAAATAGATGAGATTTTTTTTTTATCTCACTACCAATATGAATTTTTATGTAGTTCTTTCATCTTCAGTGACCAAAGGGTTATGCTTAATATTAATGCTGAGCTCAAAGAACAGACTGCTAGTGTTGTTTGACACATTTTATATTATATATATATATATATACTGTATACACAGTGTATGTATATACACACACATAATGTAGACATTCATGTTATATACATTAAGTATTATATAATACAAGGAATATATATATTGAATAAAGTACCCCCTCTTGTAAAATATCAGGATATTATGTTACTGAGTAGTTCAATGACCTTATAAAAACACGAAACCGAAGGAACTCCGCGATGACTTTCTATTATACTCATATTTTGCAACAGAGGTATTTTATTTATTAAAATACATGAGTTTCACTAAGGCATGCCATAGAAATGATATCACTAAGCTTCAAATATAACCAATGACGTCACTAAGAACCATTTATGAAGATATCATTTACAGGATATTCATGGCTCTTGTTTATTATATTTTAAAATAAATAAGAACCATGAAAATCTTGTAAATATTAGTTTTTACCTTGTGTTTTTATATGGTAATTGAACTCCTTGGTGACTCCTAATATTCTTATTTTATATATTTACAATAGGGGGTACAGTTTTCACTTTTTATTTGCTCATTTTCTGATGTTAAAGATAGCTCAGAAAAACAGACATTGCTTTAAAGGTTGGCTAAATATGGCAAAATCTTCACCTTCAACGGCATGCATTGTATTTCCAGGGGTGGGTGCATTTTTAAAAGACTAATTTCCATACCAAAGTACAGAGCCTACACAAAATTGGGTAGATCCGTTTAGATCTAAATTATACCCTGTGCCTTTAGATGCCATTTTTTCAGGCAACTGTACAATTCTGCATTGGTCTGCGGTGAGATGAAAAATATATATTAGTATTAATGACAACAACCCATAAAAAAGGATCCTGCACCAAAATATGTCATTGTAAAATGCAGGAAGTTGGCTCTGAATGCAGGGATCCCCTAGATTTATGTTCAACTATTTTTTCACGGACGATTGCAAAATGCATAGAATTTAATCGGTGTCAAAAAAAAATTTTCAGTAACAGCTTTGTCTTGGCAAAATCTTAGTCTTGGAGAGTTTTTTGTACAAATGCATTAAAGTCCATGGTTCTCCAGAATGCTTGGGACCAGGGGATTAATTTTATCTTAGGATCAAGTGCAAGGTACTGTTTTATTATTACAGAGACAAGGGAAATCTTTTTAAAAATGTGGATTATTTCTGTAAAATGGATTCTATGAAATTACTTTCTGTAATTTGGAGCTTTCTGGATAATGTGTTTCTGGATACCTGTATGTCATTATAAGATATGCAGCTAGTATTTCCAATGGGTAGCGCAGACTCAAGGGCAAAAAACAAAGGTTGTAATTTATTAAAGACTGGTGAATTTTAAATACATCTTTCCGTTAGATTTGGATTTATGAAGCCAGTGAGCTTTAGTTAACCTTCAGTTTAAAAGTCCTTATAAATTCATAAATGGGTGGTATAATAAAAAGAATAATGTTATTTACAAGTTATTTATAAAGCATATATTAGTGAGGTTTCATAACCCTGTTTAATAAGGATAAATTTGCTAATAACCATCATTACCATCATTATCATTCTCTCAGCTTCAAAGCCGTAGCTTGAAAACTGGTGTTTCAGTTAATTTTTTTTCTTCTTATTTACTTCCACTTATGGGCAGATCAATTAATTCTGTGATCAGTCAGAAAGAGGAGAGGATGTTACAAAATTTACAACCATCCTGGGAGTGTTTAATATTTGTTGCATTTAATAACAGGAGCATCCAATCTCATAAACCAGTTTCAATACTAAACAATAAAACACACAGGTTAATTAGAGAATAAAGTGTCTCTAGACATTCATTGCATATTAATGCTGACGGTGGTTATATTAAATCCTGGAAAAGGAAAATGATTTCCAGCAAGAGTTTTGGAACGTCAGTCACATAAAGAAATACTGCATTAGAGAAGTTCACTTCAGCTACAGGGGGAATTAAAAGCCAACAAATGTAACATGAACTAATATTTGTTTTTTGTACCCAGGACTGCTGTAACTAATGAGAAGAGGCAGAGTCACCAAACTGTATTGTTTGGGGTAACAAAAACTGGGCACCAACAGAATTGAGAGTTTGCATTAGAACAATAGGATCAACAGGATAAGTCCAGGAAAAATGAGCATAGATACTGTAAGTCTGCTTTTGCCTTGGCTATCTATAAAACATGTGCAACTCTACATAAGACCATTTCAGTGGTGTGTGCAGGTTGAAAATCAGACTATATAGTGTCTAGTAGATTAATGAGAAGATAAGATGTTTCAGAAGTTTAGAGGCAAGCGGTAAAAGAGATACAGGGCAATAAGTAGAAAGGATCCTGTGTAGCCTTTTAAGAATGGAATTGGCACAGACATGTTTGAATAATGAGTGGAAGTACTAGAAGCTACAGTAGATAGTAACTGAAAATTTGATTAAAGATGGAGTAAAGCCAGGGGCATATTGTTTTAGTAATCATGAGGGCATCAAGTAAGCAAATTGTAGGTGGAGAAACTGGGGACTCCGTAACAAGAGCATAACGTTGAAGAGGTATAGAGGAGACTTGAGAAGGTTGATATTATTGGTGGCAGCAAGCCATTTGGGGATAGAATCTACATTGCTTCTGACAGAGTCTTAAGAATTATGGGGAACATTTTCAAATATGAATTATTCTTTTGGTGAGGGATGAAGAAGAGAATTGAATATCTAACAAGCGTCATGGTTTGAATTAGCTATTATGTGTGAACTGTAGTAATCTTGTTCAGCCTGGGAGAGGGCAGATTTGAAGCATGACATGAAATATACAGTGAAAGAATTTGGCTTTTGTGTGGCATTTCCTCCACATGCATTCTGTGGGGGAATCATATACACTGGGAAATGTATTTGTGGGCCATAGTCCTTGTGAGCCCCACTGACCCAGACCCAATTGGATCCCCCACTGCCCTTCCTCCTTTGATCCTGGCTTTAACGACTGCTCTCCATCCATCCAGACTCAATTGTGGCCTACTCATAGTAAGTTAGGTCGAAAAAAGACACACATCCATCCAGCGTGAACATCCTAAATTTGGCCAGTCTTTCCTCCTCATAGCTAAGATTTTCCATACCTTTTACCAGCTTACTTTCCCTTCTCTGTACCCTCTCTAATACAATAATGTCCTATTTGAGTGATAGAGACCAAAACTGTATGGAATATTCTAGATGGGGCCTACCAAGTGCTCTATTAAGTGGAAGAATGACCCCCTCCTCCCGTGACTCTGTCCCTTTAAATACAGCTCAAGACCTTGATGTTGCTGACTGGCACTACTTGATGCAGCCAAGTTTATTATCTACAAGGACTCCAAGGTCCTTCTACATAATGGATTTTCCTAGTGCAGTCCCATTAAGGGTATAAGTGGCTTATTATTATTTTGATTTAAAAATCAAATTTAAATCCCAGGTGCATGGCTGTACATTTATCAGCATTGAATCTCATTTGCCACTTAGCTGCCCAGATTGCCAGTTTGTCAAGGTCCTGTTGCAAGGATGCCACATCCTGGATGAAATTAATTAGGCTGGATAGTTTTGTGTCATCTGTAAACACTGATACATTACTTACAATACCCTCACCTAAGTCATTAATGAACAAGTTAAATAAAAGTGGACCCAATACAAAGCCCTGAGGGACCCCCACTAAGAACCTTACTCCAAGTAGAGAATGTACCATTAACAACCCCCTCACTGTACCCGATCCTGTAGCCAGTTTCCTATCCATGTGTAAATGACTTAATTAAGCCCAACAGACCTTAGTTTAGAAAGCAGTCGTTTGTGGGGCACGGTATCAAACCCTTTGTCAAAATGGATCACATCTACTGCCCCCCACCCCACCGTCCAGCATCTTACTTACCTCATCATAAAAAGCAATCATATTTGTCTGACATGACCTATCCTTCATAAAGAAATGCTGATTGCTGCTCATAATGCCATTCTCTGGGACAAACTTTTGAATGTGATCCTTTAACAAGCCTTCAAATAATTTGCCCACCACAGATGTCAAACTTACTGGCCTATAATTGCCAGGCTTAGATCCCTTTTTAATTATTGGAATGACATTAGCTTTTCTCAAGTCCATACCAGATGAAAGAGAATCTGACTCCTTTGCTCATCCACTGCCAACCCTCCACAAACACATAAAACGTTAAGTATAAGGGTGGTGCATGGGGTTGGACCTGGCAGTTGATGAGCAGGTGGGCAGCAAAGGCCCTAGAGTGGGGGCCCCTGAGGTAGCAGACACAATGGGCTTCATAAACCCCATTCTGACCCTGATAATGAGTGTTTAGTTACAGGGCAAGCAGTGTGATCATGAGTGCTTTGAGGCTGAAAACAGGCTGACTATGGCTGACAAAATTAAGTAATAGATTTTGACAATTTAATCAGGACTAGTGGAAGAACTGAAGGAGGCGAGGTTAAAACTGAGCAATTTGTGTGGTCGAAAAGAAATAAAAAATATAAGAGTATCTAGTAGAATTAATACAAAGGCAATTGAACATTTTTTTTTTCCATTGAAAACGTTTCACCAGCCTTCTTCAGTTCAACTGAAGTGGTAGGGAATTCCTTGTCATTTTGTCTGAAAGAGGAAAAAGATTGAGGCAAAATGCATTTTGAAGCACAGATCAAGAAAGTGATCATCCTTATACAGTAAGTGGCTGTCCACTGTTGAAGATCAAAGGTGGAGAAATCGAGATGACCACACCCAAGATAATGGCAGAGCTTTTAGAACAGATGAAAAAAGGGAGAATTTAATGTCAAGGAATGTAGAAGAAGGTTCTTTCAAAGGAGGTCTATTAACAATCTCGATATGCAGGGCTACATGTGCCGACATGTTAAAAGAATTCTCTGAATTGCAGTCCAACAACTTTTATAGAACAAGATCTGACTATTTCAGTTTGTTTCTATGTATTATAATGGGGCAGATTTTTTAATTCAGATTTTTAAAGGAATTGTTCAGTATAAAAGTAAAAACTTGGTAAATAGATGTGGCCCCCCTTCAAGTCGTTGACTAACTCAGAGTTAAAGAGCTGAAAAGCAGGATGTTGTGTTGTATTCTGTTATGTTAGACATCCAGTCACTCCAGCCTTTATACATTACATTTTTGGCTAACTAACTATATTAGAAACATTTTTTTATTTTGCACAGTCTATTTACCCAGTTTTTATTTTTACCCTGAACTGTTCCTTTAAATCAAAGTTTTAGGCCAACACTGAAATTTGACTAGGAAATTGTAAAAAAATTAAAAAAAATTCTAATTACATTTTTGAGATTTATTACACACTGGCCCTCTAACAACTCAAATTCGACTTTTTTGCCACCTTAACTTGCAGAATTGCTGTTTTAGTCTATTGAAGATGTCCTGGGATAAATTTGAAGATTTTTACAGCCTTCCTAACAT
>CM044447.1:112936584-112980123 GCA_024363595.1 Xenopus borealis | reverse complement strand
TTTTTTTTTTTTTTTAAATCAATTTCATTTGGTCAAATTTTCAGCTCATGGGAGTTCATTGGTGTTTTAAATAACTCCCATGAACTCAAAATTTGACCCTTGATAAATCTGCCCCTATGTGTCTATTTAACAAACAAGCATACACATGGAGCCTCATGTACTACTTAAACACAGGGGCACATTTTAAGTCTATCATATTTAACATGGAGGTGGGAATTGTGGCTTATAAGCAAAGGTCTATTTTGACACCCACTACTTACTTCTGCATCATACTTTATTTAGCAAGCAGCTGTAGATGATATAAATATTGTCAAGAATTTAAAGACTGTTTAACTGCAATGCATTCACACTTTTGCCTTAAGGGAAAACTATATCCAGTAATGTTTTTGTTGTAAAGCAAGTCAAATCATGTTTTTTTTTTTAAGGTTTTAACCCTTTTTCAGGAATATATAAAATATAGAAGATCCATTTGTTTCTAGAAAAGTTGGGAACCCTACCATGGTACAAAAAGCAAACATTGCAGCATGGGTTTTACCCATATTGCATTGGTTTTGTCAATAATTTTAATATGTTTGCAAAAACTGGTTGGTGAATTGGAATATTTACCCAAGACCCAACTGCTTTGCAGGTGTTCCGTGGTTCCCGACATGCTGCAGGTCTCTATCTTGAACCTACAGTATATAATTGCCTTTGGCACCTTATTATCAATAGCTGTCAGACACTATGGCATGGGCTAGTGAAATTAAAGAAGGTTTACAATGAGCTTATTTTCTGTATAATGGATGGCAAAAAAGTAACAGGTAAGAAAACTGTAGAATAAGCTAAGCAGAGTTGCATTATTTCTCTAAAGCAATGTGTTTTCAGATGTCCCCCCCCCAATTAAAGCAGATATCTAATTATTTTTTAATAGTTCTTATCTCAATAACTTAATAAATTATCTCAGGGGGAAGACTGGTCAAAATACAAGAAGCCCCTAAAATCCACTCCTTACATTATATCTTCTTTTTCACTAATGGATAAGGTAATTTCTTTATTTAATGGATAAGAGTGTAAGGGACAGATTTATCAAGGGTTGAATTTCGAATTTGAATCCAAGTGATGTACAAAAAAATTGGGGGCAGATTTATTACATTTTGAGGGTTTTTTTTTCCATGGAAATTTGAATATTCTAATTTTTAGGGTCAAAACTCAACATTCGTGTTTTTTGCAATTCAAGTTTTTCTTAAATAAGATACCATTCGAGTCTCAATGTCATTCCAGTTCATTCGAGGTAAAAAAAAACAAACACTTGACCTTTGAGAAATAACCCCCTAATGTGCAGAAAAATATTAAGGATTGGATTGTTATCCTGTCCTATATTTTTTTACTATACTTTACAAAAACTAGTAAGTATATGAATATTTATAAATGAATTGACTTGCAATTGACTTAATGAGTAAGTGGTTTTGAGGCATTTTCCATAGTATTGGTGCTATATTTTAATTGAGCAATGATGCTTGAATCGAGCAGACAAAAAAAACAAAAACATGGCTCAATATGACCCTGAATGCGGATAATAGGATGTTATCCAAGTACTATTCATTAACTCTATATATGTTGTCATATGAAAATGGTCTGCTCTCTATCGTAAAGTTTCAACTCCTAAACCTAGTTTAGTGGGATGGTCACACAGGTTTAGAACATCATCCCCCTCTGCAGTACATCTCTGAACTGATGGCGTGTCTCATTGTAGTTCAAATCTATACTCAAGGATGCATTTTTGTCTGAAGGTGGACATTTTAGTAAAAACTTTTTTTTGCAGTAAATATTCAAGTTTTGGAAAAAATATTTTTAAATTTCTTAAGCTCAAGAACCTTAAAAAATAAAGTTTGTTTTTAATTCAAGTGTTTAAAAATAAAATTTTTGGCAAACATTGGAAATGGCGTATCAAATGCAAATTCACTGTTCTTTTTGTTATTTTAGCATTCTTGTTTTCAAGTTTTCCAAAAATAAACCTATATTTTAGAATCATTATTTAGAAAAACACAAAAAGAATTGCATTTTAGGTATATTCAGTTAAAGTTAAATTTTTTATTACATTATACAAAATAATGTTGTATTTTAAATGCTGTGCACTAATATTGTGTGTGCATGATATACAATAATTTCTATAAAAATAACTATTATTAATTTAACCATTATTTAACTATTTATGTTAGTGCCTGACACAAATATGAATTAATTCATAGATTACATTTTTTAACATATACACAAGAAGAAACAGGCCAAAATGAGAAAAAACAAATGTAAAAAAAACTGAACATTTATAAATAGGGCCCCATGTGGATAACATGGTTCATGTAAGTATCTTGTATAATAAGAGGACTTTAGTTACTGTATATAAAAACATATTTAATTGTAGCAGTGAAGTCAAATTAGGTACAGAATGAGGTTAAGTATGGTAACATAAGCAGTTATGCAGCATTCCAATGAAATAGCAGCCAGTTATACTTGGAGCTTGTGGGTGCCATGAGGAATCTTGGCATATAATGTAGAGTATATATGTTTAATGCTGATGCTGAATCATATAAAATGCAATTGCAAAATTACTTATCCTGCATTTTATGAGTTAACAAAGAAAGTCACAAGGAAGAATAATTACCATGAACACTTAAGTGAAAAATTAATTGAACTTCCTTGCTGATTTAATTGAACAAGCAGGGAAAGTTGTGTTTATTACAAAGAATGCAAAGAGCTCAGGTTTATCTATGAGTGTGAAATATGAGGATATTGTACAATTCATTTTCTTGATTTTATTGGTCTTGGCTCTATATAATTAGAGTGATGTGCTCAGCTTGCCATGGGGTCAATAAGTGTGTTACCTTGAGGATGTCCTTGCCTAATGTACAGTATCCTAAAAAGGCCAATGGTTTGATTTGTTCTCTCAAATGTTCTCTCTAACAAGTTGAAAAGGTCCTTTTATATTACAAAGATATTCATTTTAAGATATACACCATTTTATATTTAATATAGACCCTAATAATAGGTGTTACAATACAGCCTTAAAAATAGTTTAATTGCATAAGTACCATGCCTCTCTGACATTCATTTGTACTTAGTTACATTGCTAAACAGCAACAGACCCTGAAAATTAAAATTTAATTTCAGATTTATCTCATAGAAATAAGAAACTTTCCATATATAATCAAATAGAAAACTGGGCGGCTAAATGAGGATCAATGTTGATAAGAGCAAAGTTACAGTATGCACTTTTTAAATAATATAAATTCAAGTTATAAACTAAATTATAGTTTATTGGGGATATCCTTTCTTGTGAAAGCTGTGGGGATTTTAGTGGATAACAAGTTGTGTAATTCTAGGCAGTGCCATTCTGTGGCTACTAAAGCAGATAAAGTACTGTCTTGTATAAAAAAAGGCATTATGTTCACTGATGGAATCATACTTGTGCCTCTTTATAGGTCTCTAGTAAGACCTCATCTTAAATAAGCAGCACAGTTTTGGCCTTCAGTCCTATTAATGATATTAATGAGCTGGAGAGAGTGCAGAAATGTGCAACTAAACTGCTAGAAGGGACAGAAGGTTTAAATTACGAAGGTAGACAGTCAAAGTGGGGGAGGGGACATTTTCTATAGAAAAGGCATTTGTGAGGGGACATGATTACTGTTTACAAGTATATTAGAGAGAATTATAGACAGAAAAAAAATCAACGCACCAGAGACCAGCCCAGTAGCTTGGAGTAGGGGTCCCCAGATTCTGTTAGTCTTAAAGAATGGCTTGGCTGACTTCTTGAATATGCATAATATCCAAGGCTATTGTAAACTAGCACCTACAGTGAGCTCGGGGCAGATCGAATAGGCCAAAATTCGATTCAAATTGAAAAAAAGTTTTTCTGTGGACTGGGGTGACTATGAGTATGCCTTCCTGAGAACATTTATTTATTTTTGTTTGATTTGTTGATTACATTTTTTTGGTTTTGTGCACCATTCAATTTTTATAACCTTTTCTGAAATTATCAGCTTGCTCTTTGTGAAGCTTTGTACTGGAGAAACACTGCAGAATAATGTGATTATTTTAGAAACAGTGCATTATTTTTAATTGAATACCTACAGAATGTTCTTTAATTCCATTTGATAAAGATCATTTCTAATTTTCACACAATGGCTCTGCTTTAATATTTAAAAATGCACATGACAGGCAATGATACATTGTTTTCCTGTTCCAAAAGCTAGAGAAGGCTGAAAATTATTAGCCAGAACAGGATGAATAAACATACAGTCAAACTCAGTCACTTTTTAAACTTTTGTACATTTTCCCAAAGCATAAATAGGAATTCATAGGTGTTTAAATTGAAACAGCAAGTATGTCACTTGATACCTAGAAGGCAAAAAATACAGGTGTTACTTCTTTTTATCAACTTTGTCAACCACTGCTGTATATCATATTTATAAATATTCCAGTTAGGAATATATTACATTAGGGTTGTCAATTTTAAGAGAATTAATCCTAATTCTAGAAAAATTTGGAATAATCTGCTCCTTACTACAGGACAAAGTTATATTCTTATGTATGTATGTATGTTTTTATTTGTATAGCGCTCCTTGAGGGAAAAGCACAGTACAGCAAAACAATGAATTAGTAGTAACAAACAAGGGGTCTTTGAAATAAAAGTAACAATAACTGCATTATTAGAAATACAATTCACATAAATATAAAATGTAATTACAATACAGATTAAGGGGGAGATTTACTATTTGGTCGAATTTCGAATAGTAAAAAATTTTAAATTCGACCAATTGAAATATTTTTGGTGGTTTTCGATCGAAAAAAGCTTTGTTAAGGCTATCGGAGGTCCCCCATAGGCTAAAATGGCAGGTTTAAGGTGGTAAAAATTCGAATTCAAATTTTTTTAAAGAGACTACTTCGAAATTCAAATCTGAATTTTCGAATATTTTTAATTCTAATCGAATTTTGGGCTATTCAATAGCCCAAAATCATTTTGAAATTCTAATTTTAAAAACTCAAATTTTATTCAAACATTCACTTTGACCCTTAGTAAATGTGCCCCTAAGTGCTCAGTGTTAAGGAAAGAAAAGGGGGACCCTACCCTGTAGGGCTTAGTCTAAATGGGAGGGTAATAAATGGGTTATAAATGGTGCTTAGTCATATCATCAATCAGTGGTAAATGATAAAATTTGTGTCACAATTTGTGTTTTTTAACAAGGCATAATGTTGTAAAATGTAATGATGTGTAAAATATGTAAGGGAGCAGAGTTGATGACCACCAAAGATCCTGAAAGGCACCATAAATAGTATATATCAAAACTGTGGACAAATTAGAGAAACAGCAACATTTTTCCGAATGGATTGGAGTCAGTTGTGTTTTTCCGCAGTTTTTTTCTTGTGCTACATGTATTGGAGTTGGTAGGCATATTTTTCTCACGCCAAATGCATTAGAGTCAATAAGCCGTTTTTCTCAATCCAAATGCACTGAAAGAAATATGCATTTTTCTTGTGCAAAACTGGAGTCAAAAAACATTTCTTCTCACACCAAGTGCGCTGACGTCAACGGGCATGTCTCCCCCTTTTTTCTCAGACAAAACAAAATGTTTGCAAATATCTGCAACAGGCAAAAAAAAAAAAAAAAGGTTTATCCCTAATCATGCACAGTACATAAGAAATAAGATATTTTGTTTAAAAAAAATGTACAGCAAGTAGTTTAGAGATATAGGTGAAAAGAGAGAGGACAAGAGACTGAATAACTACAAAATAGTTCTGATTAGTGGTATTGGTGGTTTTTTTGGAATTGTAAAAATATTATTCATGAGTTTTTTTATTGATTTCCAAAAACAGAGAAGGAAAGCGCAATATGTTGGCACTATAGAAATACATGTTAAAAATAATAATATTAAAAAAGGAATGAAGAAATGGAAATGGGACACCAATTATCCAAATTACAGAAAGGACCTCTCCCTCTCTATTTGATCCACATTTTTTTTAAATGATTTCCCTTTTCTCTATAATAATAAAAGATGACCTTGTACTTTATCTGAACTAAAATATAATTAATACAGCCTATTAGGTTTACATGATTTTCGAGTAGACTTAAGGTATGAAGGTGAAAATTATAGAAACATCCATTATCCAGAAAACCCCAAGTCCTGAGCATTCTGGATAACAGGTCCCATACCTATATAAAGGGAAAAAAAAGATGAAAAAGGAAAGAAATTCATGAAGGAAGAAAAAATATATTGATAAAGAAAGAATATTTTGCTGCCAATGCCTGGTAAAGAAGAGTATTGCAAGTATGAGTGTTTTAAACAAAATCGAGCACCATATAGGCAAGACAATTTTTGGCCTCCAGTCTGTCTGTTCTAATAGAGCCCATTACACTGTAGTCATTAAACATGGCCAAGTACGTGTATATCAAGCTGAGGTGCATGCTGGAAATTAGTTCCTTATAGGTAATGTTGGAGATATCATCAAAATATAGCAGCTTCTGCTTATGAGTCAACTGGTGTGGTAATCTTCTTCAAATTAGTTCACTTTTTTTTAACCCACTTTGTTTTAACTGAAAAATAATTCTTAATTATTCTCTACTTTAACCAACCTGAATTGACCCAGGGGCTAATTTATATCAAGATAATATGGATGATGAGAATAACTACCACTTGCCACTTATCAACATGATGCTAAAAATTTTTAATGTTGGCTCAAGACAGAGCACTTTATCAAAAGCAAAATTACAACTTTTCTAGATGCATGACTACCACTATTCCTTACTTCCCTTCAATTGAAATAGTTAGCTTTTATACTGTAAATACTCAAGGACTGAAAAGTTCCTCAGATGGAGTCAAAATAAAGTACCTGCTTTAGAAATGAAGCTTTCATAGGATTCTCGGAAATTGATTTTTCAGTATAAATAATCATTCGTTTTCAAAGACCTACATTCTATTCAGGCAGAATAAGTAAATTCAAGGTTTCTTGCTATGCTTCTAACAATGGATTAGCCTTGTTCCAGAAAACACAACTAAATCACCTTATGTAGGAAAAAAACAAGGTTGCCCTGTAAGTGTCAGACATCTGGACCATCTGTGTTATCTTTTCTTGGTTTTTTTGTGAAGAGACCCATTGAATATTGTTTTGCATAAAGACACAGTAAACTCTTGAGCAACTGAGGTTGGGAACAATTTAAATCTTATGGTACACCTGCAACAGTGAGACCAACAATGTTTCTCCAAATAGACAAATGCATACTTTGTATTGAAGATATCAGAATATAAAATGCCCATCCTTTACTGGGAATATTTCACAACACCATTTTACACATACTCCTTAATGATGATTGTCCTACAGAGCAGGGCTGCTTCAGCATAAACATTATTTCAAGTTGATGAAAGCTTATGGCTAGGCATCATGTTCCTTATTATTGTTGCCTAATCTGATCTGGTTTAATTTGCTTTTACATAGATAATTCTATTATAGCAACCAAACATAAATGTATAGAACAATAGATTCTCCCTCTTTGCAGATTCCCTTGCAACAAACTACACAGCAAGGCTATTGGCAGCACTTCTTCAAGTCTGATTTATTATGGTGGGCAATCATCTATTTTTTACCTTAATGAAAAATGTATTTCCAGCATTGAACTGTAGTTAAAATGTGGTAAAAGTGTTAGCATCAAACCACACATTTGTTACACATTTGTATTAGTAATTAGCAATTGTACAAAAGTTACGCAACCAATTCAAAATAGATGGCCTCTACTTTCCATTAGTTAAAATCTAAAGAGAGTCCTGAATTTATATCTACACCTTGGTGCACCCCATTCCCATGAATACGCCAATGAGCACAAAAAAAGTTAGGAAACAATGGTGTGTGCACTAAAATACACCAAGATCTTGAAACTGCGATAGTAAACAAGCCTCAATAACTCAATCAACAGAAATTGTGCTTTCATCATCCCTTTTACTGCATTGTATGAAAAGGGACATCAACATGAGGGATGAAAATGAGTTGGAGAGAGTGCAGAGATGGGTAATTAAACTGCTAAGAGGGGTGGAGGATGTAAACTGTGAGGGCATACTGTCACGGTTGGGGCTGTTTTCTCTGGAGAAGACATGATCACTCTTTGCAAGTGCATAAGATGACATTATAAACCGATAGCAGAGAATATTTTTTCCAAATAAAAGATTAATAAACCAGAGGCCACCTCTTTAGATTAGAGTAACTAGGTGGTTCTTCACCATATGGGCAGTGAGGTTGTGCAATGCTGGCTTGGATGATTTCTTGAACAAGTATCCAGGCATTTTGTGATCTTAAAGGAGAATTTAACACCCACTGTGATAAATCCCCACTGGCTCCCCTCCCTGCAGAGGAGGCCAGTGGGCACTTATCACAGAGAGGGGTTGAATTCTCCTTTCAGATCTAGTTAGTTAGATATGGGTTTATATATAGCTTATATATGTAAGTATATGCATGTATGGACACTGTGGTTCACTAGGAGGGGTTGAAGGCTTGAAGGTCTTGGGTGTTCACTGTATGTAACAATGTAAGCATGCGCCCTGAAAATATGACTACAATGCAGTGCACTGTAGCACCGTAGAAAGTTACGCACTTGTATATTTATTTTGATGGAATAATGAGAAAAGGAAAGCCACCTGCTGGTCCAGATAGACTAGGTAGATAGACTATAGCTCAACATCTAAATAGATAGATTTTTATAAACTGTAACACTGTATATTTTTCTGCTTGTTAAAGAAACTAGCACCTCTGATGTTAATTAGAATTTTCAGATTTAGTGTAGCTGTTCTGTCTGGTTAAAGCAAGATTGATTCTTGTCTTGAGCAAGACTTTTAATTTACATGGCTGGCAATATGATTTAAAACGCAAAGGCAAACCAGGCCGAAATTGTCTATCTCCCCATGACTTATTGTCTCCTTTAGATTTATTTATAGGTTTCTAAATTGATTATCTTTTGAGATCAGAATAGCCAAAACAGACTTGCTCATTTCACTATCTCGGCAGTGAGAGCTCTGTAATGCCTTTTCCTATAATACATAGATTGCATATACTTTTCCTTATTGATTTCTTCCTTAACATCCTCATTGCCTGATAGGAAAGTTATCTTGCATTACACAAGGGTGCACGTACATGCATAGTGCAATACATATTACAGAACCAGGGTCAGATTTTGAACAGTAGAATTTTTTTCTCCATAATGCTTGAATATATTTCTCATTTACTAAAAATTTTCACTTCAGAAAACTTATTTTGACATTCTGAAACTTTTCATGGCTATTCTGCAAAATCCAAAAATCTGTCTCATCTGGATCTGATCCAGAAAGTATTCTTCAGAGCTGAGCAGTCAAAAATGATTTTATCATATGAACTATAAACAACCAAGTCTGCTCCAAATGTTATCAGCTGACCTAAGTGGAACATTTTTTGCAATGTGGAAAATGTATCACAATGTAAATCTAGGGCAAATTACAGCAACATTTATTCATATCTTTTGTAAAACAGTAGGGGAACAACGGACCAGATTCAATTCCACGAGAGAACGTTATCTATAACAGGAAAACTTATGGGAGGGATTCAGTTAGAGGAGAAATACTTTTCTACTAACAAATATGCTGAAAACTTTTAGAGCTGAGGTGTCATCATTTCCAATGTTATGCATCAAAATTATGCCTTCTTGTTATTGTTTAGTTGCAAGAATGGTTGCATGAATTTGTCATAGCCCATTATGTTAATCCTGGAACTTCTTCCAGTTTCTTCAGGATTCCCCTGCATCAATAGGTGCACTTGAGAGTGAGTCTGAACAGCAACTATTGGTAAGTGCAAGAGCGTATTTGAACCTTAATGACTGGCATATGACTGTCAGCAGGCCAGATACTGTACATCAGCTACTTTTTACCCCCTTTTGGCAGTAGGTCTGAGACCTCTACTACTTAAATCCCTCAATAAACAGTCCACACCAATTTGTGTTTGATAATAATGAGAGCATCAAATTTTATTAGCAAATAATGCACTCAGAACATTATACCAACATTTGTTTTGATATTAACATTTCCTAAATCATATGCTACTTATATTAACCCTAACCATTTTTAACCCAAACATAGTACCACCGGCCAAGTGGTCCTGGGATTACCATCCTGTGCACTGACCATATTACAATACCCTACGTTAATGAACCATCAGCCACAATACACCAACTTAAAGTTTTTCTGCCACCAAGAGACCACGTGCTGAGTTGGCCCACTTCACCCTTTACAGCAAGATATCCAGGGACTATCATAGTTACACCAAGAACTCTGTACTAAAGCCTCTGTACTCGAGCACCCTTACCCATTTTTTAACCTGTAACCCCACTGTGTGCCATATCAGATTAGGGAGGGAGGTAGGGACAGCTACTGTACTTGCCACACTGCTCATTTGATATCACATGCAGAAAGAGGAACGAATGTACGCCCCATGGCTCTTTGTACTACCCTGACCTATGACATCACTCCAATCCCTTAACCCTGCATGACAGACATGCTGACCTTAGTGGCTGGATGCTGCCTTCCTGGTCCTTTCCAGTCATGGGCCCCTTCCTTGTAGGTAGGCTCTAGGGTTTACAATGATTATTTACAAATAAGGGGTGAATTTAATAAAGGGCGAAGTTGCCATTGCTAATTAAAATTTGCCAGGGACATCACAAATTTACCAAAACTAGTAGAGGATAATTCGCTAGCAAAAGAGTTCAGTGCTAATGATGTTTTGCTCCCTTTTTTTGCTCAGGTTACTCCGCAAATTCATAGAAGTGTGAATTTTTCACGTTTGTTTTGCCAGGTTATACAAACTTATTAGATGAAGCTACATCCTCCTCAATTTTATGTCAGTGACTACATATCCTGTATCATGAAAAGTCAGAAAAAAGGCACTGGGGGTCATTTATAAAGTTTGCACAGCGCATAATTGTTCGCAAATGGTAGTTTTGCCCATGCTTTTTTCTGAACGCTACAATATTGCACTACTGTGCCCGTCTTTCCGGTTTTTGCGAATTCGCATTGTGAATGAATTTTCACAAACAACTCGCAAACAAGATGGGTCTTTGCGAGAGTACAGGCACTTTGCGATGTTGTTTTGCGCGAAAAAAGCATTAAAAGTAACAAATTCGCAATTTGTGAAACAGTTTTTGAGAATATTTTCTCCGCCACCAAAGTTGTGGCGCAGAGTGTTCGCAATTTGTGATTTTTGCCATATTTAAAAAGCTCCTTTAGACATTCGCAATGTGAAAAACAAATTTGCAAATCTGTTTGCACACTCTTATTCAGCTTTATAAATATAACCAGGCGCAGGGCAAATATATTCACTCTGCGAACCAATCTGCCCAGCGAAAAGTTTATAAATGACCCCCATTATGTTTGAAAGTTGTCATACCAATTTTTTTTAAGATGGGCTCATTTTTCACACAATAGAGGATCTCTTTTGTCTTTATTTTGCTTCCTTGTGCATTTTTAATCATTTATGACCACTTCCAGCAATTTCAGCGACTTCACTAATTAAGACACATATATGACCTATGTACCCGCCCTATTAAAATTGACTTAAGTGCAAGTGTAACTGTGTTAAAGTGTGTTTCAATAGGCAGAAATTTATGCTAGAAATGAAAATGAAAAGCTTGTGCAGACATTTTTTTGCTGGAGCTACTTCTCCAGCATTCATCTGCCAAGACGTAACTTTGCATTTTGATGAATAAGCAGGTACGCTGTGAATTAACGTCTGATTAAGTCGCTCAGAGTGTGTGAAAATTCGGCCTTCAGTAAATTTTCCCCACTTTTGCAACTGTTTTTGCAGTATACTTAATCATTTTGTGGTGAAGGTTGTGGGTTAATAAGGAAGTTTCACTTAAAAGATATATTAAATAACTGGATGGTTTTGTAAAGTGACCAAAGATACCAGTCAAGGCCAACATTTTAGCTGAAAAAAGCTATACTGTAGTTTTGTGCAAAGAATTTTGCCACTGCTATGTACTTACATGGCCACTGAAATAACCTGATCGTAAGGGGGGGGGGGGGTTGGCTTCTTCCTTAAAGTAATGTTCTAGCTCTGGTCATGACTAGTTGCTTAGCTTTAAAAGTAAACTGGGGAAGGCTCATTTATTCAAAACAGAATATTGTATAAGCTCCAACAGAAAAAAAAAAAAACCTGTTGCCATAGCATGTGATGATATTATTGCCACTGAATTTTATAACTAGCCACAATGGAAACCAATGTCAGGAATTTACTCCTCAAAGCATTGATCTGCCAAAAGACCAATTACAACATTTTACCAAGGCTTAAACTATCACTAGGTATGTCAGTCAAATTCAAAACAAATAACACTTTCATTTTTATATTTTCACCTGTCTGAAATAATAATAATCCTTTTACACTTAGTTCAAAGTTATTTTAGCACTCCATAATGTTAGTACAAAACTAATTGCTTTAGCGCGACAATAAATACTTGTTCTTTTGCTGTACACCTAATATTGTCTACCTGTGATTGTAGATCTTACAAAGCAATGCTATATATATATATACAGTATAAAGACAATATCCCAAGTTCAGCTATAAGAAGGGTAGAAATCTGAAGAAGAGTTTGAGCCCTTCAGACCCAGTTGATAAATATGCCAAGCCCCAGATACAACATTTCCTCGGTCAACGCCCAGGTGTGTATAAATGCAGAGGTTGTGTTATGTGTAACAGTGTAATCCTAGGTGATCAGTTTACACACCCACGAACAGGTAAAAAATACGTTATTAAACAGAGGATGACATGCACCACCACTAGTTTATATCATTAAATGTCCTTGTGGCCTTATATACTGTGGGAAAACGATCAGGCAGCTGAAGGAGAGAATTGGTATGCACAGGTCTAGTATAAGGGCGGCATTAAATCTAGAGAGTAGTGATGGGCGAAACTCCCGCGTTTCGCTTCCAGAGAAATTCGCGAATTGGCAAAAAATCAGCGAAACGAGTCGCGCGTCGTTTCCAACGCGCGTCACGTCCGTCAATCAGCGTTGCGTTGTTTCCGACGTGCGTTGCATGGTTTCCGACGTGCATCGCGTTGTTTCCGGCACGCGTCACGTCGTTTTCGGCGCGCGTCGCGTTGTTTTCGGGCCGCGTCGTGTCGTTTTTGGCGCGTCGCGTCAAAAACACTGCGCGACTCGTTTTTGTTGGCTAATTTTTCTGCGGCGAATTTTTGCTGCCGTTTCGCGAATTTATTCGCAAGAAATGACAATATCTAGAAAGCTAAATTGTAAATTGGATACTTTTATTGGGTACTTTTATCTGATACTTTATCTGATACTGTTGTTGATACATATTCGTAACTTAACTGTGATACAGTGTATCTGTCGTTTCTGGTAGGGATGCACCGAATCCAGGATTCGGTTCGGGATTCGCCCAGGATTCGGCCTTTATCAGCAGGATTCGGATTCGGCCGAATCCTTCTGCCTGGCCGAACCGAATCCGAATCCTAATATGCATATGCAAATTAGGGCCAGGGAGCTAAATCACGTGACTTTTTGGCACAAAACAAGGAAGTAAAAAATATTTTCCCCTTCCCACCCATAATTTGCATATGCAAATTAGGGTTCGGATTCGGTTCGGTATTCGGCCAAATCTTTCGGGAAGGATTCGGGGGTTCGGCCGAATCCAAAATAGTGGATTCGGTGCATCCCTAGTTTCTGGTAACAGAGTATGTAATTCATTTCACAGGTTGCACAAGAAAACAAAAGAACTTTTTATGGACTTTCTTTTGGACTCCGTTCACTCAACAGTGACACCTGATGGTGAGAATACATATCACATGATTGTTATGCTAACGATAAATTAAGTGCAATGTAGTTTTGTATAATGCATTGATTGATGTCATCACCGAATTGGGAGGGGCTACATATATTTAAATGATTACACAGACACTTGTATTTTGTCCTTGATAAAGACCCTAATGGGGGTCAAAACATTGGATGCACAAGTTTGATGAATAAATACTGATTTTTCACTGAAATTGGAGTTTGTAGATAAAAATGAATGCAAATAAATTATGGGGTGGAAATACATTCTAGTTCAAGCATAAAATGCCTTTTTAAATCACTTGGGCTACATAAAACTAACATCACACTACTTAAGGCTTAATGTATTCAGCAAAAATCTAGGTCAGTTTTCCATATAGTAAGCACAAGAAAGCTTGGAAAATGCCATTAATGTGTCTGCATTCATTTCCCCCCATTGCAATTAATCTAATGGGAATGATAGAACGGTAATTCTTATTTCTCATGACTGATCTTTGCCATAGCTTCTGTAAACATGAATCTGACTCAGGCTGTGGTTTTGGATCTTCATGAGAGATCTTTGTTCAGTTCCTCTCATTTTATAACTTGAGTGCTCAAGTTGCTCCTCTACCTATGGGATACATTTATCATAAAGGGCTTAAAGTTATATTTTAAGAATACTAAGGTAGAGTGTTCAACTGTGGCTCTCACTAGTCAAGAGAATGACTATGATCTGGTAACTTACGAAACTTTGTTATTACACATGTATTCTGTATTAGCTTACTTCTTTATAGCCCACATCATGTTTCAACTGCTCGATATTGATGTAAACATGAAAAATCCATGGCAAGTAATAGGCACTTTGATGTTCAAATAAACCCCTTGTATCATTGCCTTTAAAGTAATACTATCATAATTCAATCAATCTTACTCTATATTTAATTCTATCCAGTTGCTTTTACCAGAAACCAATAAAGAGAAAATACTATGTTTTTCAGCACTCGTTAATGCTCTTTTTTTTATTTGCTTTAGTAACAACTGAATGACTCTGCCTAGAGTTACACTGTTTGTTATCCACAAAAATCCTCAGTTCTTCATCAGTTATTGATCAAGCAATACACTACCATTTAGGGGCAGATTTACTAATGGTTGAATTTCGATGTGAAAAAACTGCAAAATTTGACTATCACATTTTTTTGGGGGGTCAGTTTCGATCGAATATGGGCATTTTTGATTGAATTAAAATTGTTTGAATCGAACGGTCAATTCGTTCAAATAGATTGATTCGACCGATTTCCTCCAAAATCCTTCGATTTCTCAGAACTTAGAAAATGTTTCAGGATAAGTTCTAGGAGGTCCCCCATAGGCTAAAATGGCAATTCAGCAGCTTTATAAGCTTTAAAGGGCCAGTACTTCGAAATTTGAAAATTCAAATTTTTTAGTTTTTTAAATTCGAATTGAGTTTTGGGCTATTTGATAGTCAAAGAGCCCAAAATGACTTGGAATTTCGAATTTTTATTTCCTATTTCCTAGGAAATTTCCTGTTTAGTCGGAAATGTATGAATGTCTAATGTTTTTATGAAAACATTTACTTGTGCTGTAAGAACTTCCCTTATGCATCATAATGACACATTTCATGCAAATTAATATTGATCACTTTTTTTAATTATGTTTTACTTCATCGACAATGATGTTGCTGCAAATAAACTACATGCAAGAGAAAAATCTTGTCAAATGTAAGACTTGATTGCACAAAATTATTGCCCATACTAAAGGAAGAACAGTGTTGTCTTCTTGGGGCAAATTCACTAAGCGGCGAAAATGCACTAGCGTTGCTTTTGCTAACGTTCGCCGCACTTCGCCAGGCGAATTGTCGCCAGCAATACGCAAATTCACTTAAGTGCGAAGTTATTCTCAGGTTGGCGAATGGTAGCACAGTTGCGCTAGTGTTACTTGGCCAGGCAGAGTGTATTTACACTAGTGATCCCTAATTTGCATACGGCGCAAACTTAAACGGATAATAGAAGTATATGTTACAGCCACTACATTACACTACACAAGCCCAGGAAACCTTTAATAAAAAAATTTAAGTTGTCCTATTGCCCTAAACATCTGCCCCCTGTATAGTTGAGTTGCCATATGTTAGGAAAGGTAGGGGGGAAGGGGGTAACCCCCCAAAAAATTTTGCTCTTTTTCAGACTATCACCCTACAAAAGGTAAAACACCCCAGCGTTTTTTTGGGACTTTTGGGACCAGGTCTGACCTGGCGAAGTAAAGTCTAGCACAAGAGGTAAAGTTCAGTAAAATTGTCATCTTAGTGAATTAGCGTAGTTACGTCCCTTCCTCAATGCAAGGTCTATGTACTTCGCTAGCGAATTTTTGCCAGGGACACTGTTAGTGAATCATTATTTTTTTATTAAAGGTTTCCTGGGCTTGTGTAGTGTAATGCAGTGGCTGTAACATACACCTCTATTATCCGTTTAAGTTTGCACCGTATGCAAATTAGGCATCGCTAGCGTAAATGCGCATTGCCTGATGAAGTAACGGTAGCGCTACTTCGCTACCGTTCACAGCCTTGAGCGCATTCGCATCTTAGTGAATTTGCGTAGTGCTGCCGAAAATTCGCCTGGCGAAGTGCGGCGAATGCAGGCGAAACTGTCGCTAGTAGTGATGGGCGAAACGGCCGCGTTTCGCTTCGCCGAAAAATTCGCGAATTTCCAGAGAAATTCGCGAATTTTTCGCCATTTGGCGAAACGAGTCGCGCGTCATTTTTGACGCGCGTCGCGTCGTTTTTGACGCGCGTCGCGTCGATTTCGACGCGCGTCGCGTCGATTCCGACGCGTCGCGTCGATTTCGACGCGTCGCGTCGTTTCCGACGCGCGTCGCGTCGTTTTCGGCGCGTCGCGTCAAAAACGACGCGCGACTCGTTTTGACGCGGCGAATTTTTGGCGGCGAATTTTTGCGAATTTATTCGCCAGCGGCGAATCGCAGGAATTCGCCGCGAATTCGCCCCTGGCGAATAAATTCGCCCATCACTAGTCGCTAGTGAATTTTTATGCTTGAGTGAATTTGCCCCTATACCTGTATCAGATATCAAACATATGAAATATATAGGCACAAATGATTGTGTTCCAATTGTGAATTGGTAAGTCATATGCACCAAAAATCAAAGAGCCCAGTGCAGAAGTGCAATGAAACACAAAGAAGCACTGCATCTGGTCAGGTATGAATATTTCTACATCTGTTACTGTTTCCTGAAGAAGTTGACTTTTTGCACTAAAAGGTCAAATCACTGTATAGAAGAGAAAGACCATGTGTGTGATACATGGACAGCAGAAAATGTACTGAACGTGTAAATAACATGATAGGAGATGGAAAAGCACAAGTTGGAATTTCAGTGGTGGGTAATTATGGATGGGAGAAAGGGGAAGAGGCAAGAGAAACAGATTACAGTCAAACAGACAATGGGGCTCATAGATGAAAGTTGGGCAAATGTGCACCTGGGCAGTCACCTATGAAAGCCAATCAAATGTTTTTTTGATGACTTGACTGGTTGCTATTGGTCACTGCCCAGGTGCAAATTTGCACAGTGTTCACAAACCCCTTTTGATTCCTGAGCCCTTAAGCTTGTTTCACAAATAAATAATGTAAAAAAAAAATTGTAAACTTTTAGGTTGAGTGGAGGTGGAAAGGGGGAGTATAAGCAATCTTTGTGATGCCACTATAGTGTGCATTTATGCCTCATATCTGCAGCCTACTCTTTATCTAGGGTATGCAATATCCATATATTCCCCTTTGATAGTCATATTGTTTACCGGTTCATCTCCCAAGGAAGTATATGTATCAGAAGGTATAAACATACAGAATAGCAAGTGTAAACAGTTTCAAGAAAACTTTTTCTGAAATAAATTCTAGCTAGAATTCAGCTGATCCAGAAGAAGGTAAAATAGAATTTAGTTACCTTTGGTCAAAGGCCAAAAAACAATATGACGCAGTTTTCTTAATGATAAATCCGAATATCACAAATGTTATCAATATGTCAGCACGTTGCTTTTCTCAACTGTTTTTGCCTTACCTATGAAGCTCTATTAAACAATTTTTATAAATAATTAAAATCACATTCTATCAACATACTAGCCCAGAAATAAATCCAAAAATAAGTTATCAAACCACAGAGTAGTATGCTCTGCATGTACTGTACTTTCCTAGGAACCAATGATGTTTTTTACATTTCACTAGCTTTGAATATGCTTGCAGGGATTTAGCTCTATATTACATTATTGTCAATAGTGATGGGCGAATTTATACGCCAGGGGCGAATTCGCGGCGAATTCCCGCGATTCGCGAAACGCCAGCAAAAATTTGCCGCCGAAAAATTCGCCCAAAAAACGAGTCGCGCGTCGTTTTTGACACGATGCGCCGCAATTGACGCGACGCGCCGCAATTGACGTGCCGCGCGTCGGAAACGACGCGACGCGTTTGACGCGACACACGTCAAAAACTACGCGCGACTCGTTTCGCGAATTATTTCACAATTTCTCTGGAAAATCGCAAATTTTTTGGCGAAGCAAAACGCGGGAGATTCGCCCATCACTAATTGTCAAATGTAGGATGTTCTTACTTATTTTTTTTTTCCCCACTGGTTTCCTGCAGCTATTGGCTGCACTACTACAAAGCTACAACCTAGATCATCAGATCATTAAGCTGATAAAGGCTTACATGACTATTTAAAGCATTTTTTAAGGCATTTTTATCAGCTCAGATGACCTGTATCTAATTGTATCACCCAGGGCACAGCCTATGGCAAAAGATTTAGAAGGGACTTCTTTTGACCTATTTACTGCAAAAAACTTGACACATACGTCTGAATTTAACTGGATTTTGGATATTGTCATCAGATTTAGTTCATATATGTCAGTTCTTAAACAGGAAGATGTAAACAGAGTTTATAAAATGTGCCGTGTATGTAATTGGATTTGATACTTTCTTTTTGGTTGGTTGATCACAATCATGACAGTGCTATATGTACATGTGGTGCCATTTACATTGCTGTCCATGTTTTTGATTTATCTTTATTTATATGTATACTGAATTACTTATGAGACAGGGGCCTAGGGAATGTGATTTGTAAGTAGCACTTCCGTTATACTTAAATATACTGTTACTTAGCAGCCGGAAGCTGTGGCTTGTAGCACCTCATACCACCCCCCCCCCCCTTTAAACTAATAGTGGTCCTATGCTGTTAAAAAATGGGCATTGATTTGGGAATCTCTCTCTCTTAAAAGCCGCATACTGGCGGGGGAGGATTTAGCCCTCAATTTGAAACCAAAGCTCAACACATTGATTACAGGTAATGCTATTATGCAAAGAAATAAAAGACTTTATATGTAGTGATGGGCGAAACGGGCACGTTTCAGAGAAATTCGCAAATTTTTCGCCGATTCGCGAAATGAGTCACGCGTCGTTTTTGACGCGCGTCGCGTCAAACGCGGCGCATCGCGTCAAACGCGACGCGTCGCGTCATTTTTGGCCGCGTCGCGTCATTTTCGGCGCGTCGCGTCGTTTTCGGCGCGTCGCGTCAAAAACGACGCGCGACTCGTTTTTGCGCGGCTAATTTTTTTTTGCGAATTTTTTTGCCAGTTTCGCGAATTTATTCGCCAGCGGCGAATCGCGGGAATTCGCCGCGAATTCGCCCCTGGCGAATAAATTCGCCCATCACTATTTATATGCTATGTAAACAAGTTAATGACCGCCATATGGGGTTTACCTTGACGTGGTATGGTGGCTTATCAACTTTATAATCATAACTTTGTACAAAACAACCCCTGTTTTTAAACATATGCACTTGCATTTATACTGATTTACTTATGAGACAGGGCCCCAGGGCATGTGCTTTGTAAGTAGCACCTCCATTATAGTTAAATATACTTTAAATCCCCCTTTTTTATGTTTTTTATTAAAGGTTGAATTTAAGAGTCATGTGAGCTTTTTTTAGGCATTGAATGAACACCTGAAATGGTTTATAATTTGAGAAAAAAACTTGTATGGAAAAAACTTAAATCAGTGAGTTCGGGGTTAAAAACCCAACATCTTGGATTAATCGAGTTTTCAGGCAGAACCCTCCAAGAAAAAAAACATGAACATCATAAAGGCTATTAACATCTTCAAATAATGTAAAGGGATACTGTCATGGGAATTTTTTTTTTTTTCAAAATGCATCAGTTAATAGTGCTGCTCCAGGATAATTCTCCACTGAAATTCATTCCTCAAAAGAGCAAACAGATTTTTTTATATTTCATTTTGATATCTGACATGGGGTTAGACATATTGTCAATTTCCCAGCTGCCCCAAGTCATGTGACTTGTGCTCTGATAAACTTCAGTCACTCTTTACTGCTGTACTGCAAGTTGGACTGATATCACCCCCCCCAACAGCCTAACAAAAGAACAATGAGAAGGTAACCAGATAACAGCTCCCTAACACAAGATAACAGCTGCCTGGTAGATCTAAGAACAGCACTCAATAGTAAAAACCCATGTCCCACTGCATTCTATTCAGTTACATTCAGAAGGAAAAACAACAGCCTGCCAGAAAGCAGTTCCCTCCTCAAGTGCTGGCACAAGTCACATGACCAGGGACAGCTGGGAAATTGACAAAATGTCTACACCCATGTCAGATTTCAAAATTTTACATAAAAAAATCTGTTTGTTCTTTTGATGAAATGGATTTCAGTGCAGAAGTCTGCTGGAGTATCACTATTAACTGATAAAAAAACATGTTTTCCCAATACCACTGGCATTGACTTCTATGTGACCTCCACAGTTTGCAGATATTTTCGGATTCAAGCAATTTCCAGGGTTGGAGTATAATAAATCTCGCAAAATTTGAGGTTTTTTTTAATTTGTTTTTTTTTTTACCTGAAAAATAGATTTTTGACTCAGAAATAACCTCGAAAACTCTTTTTTTTTGTGGAAAACACAACTCAAACCTTAATAAATCTGCTCTTTAATGTTTAAATGATTATTTAGTAGACTGAAGGTATGAAGATTAGTGATGGGCGAATTTATTCGCCAGGGGCGAATTCGCGGCGAATTCCCGCGATTCGCCGCTGGCGAATAAATTCGCGAATCACCAGCGAAATTTCGCTTGCAGAAAATTCGCCGAAAACGAGTCGCGCGTCAGTCGCGCGTCATTTTTGACGCGACGCGACGAAAACGACGCGACGCGCGTCAAAAACGACGCGACGCGCGCCGAAAACGACGCGACGCGTCAAAGTTGACGCGACGCGCGTCAAAGTTGACGCGACGCGCGACAAAATCGTCCCGCGACTCGTTTCGCGAATTTTTCGCCAATTCGCGAATTTCTCAAGAAATTCGCGAATTTTTCGGCGAAGCGAATCGCGGGAGATTCGCCCATCACTAATGAAGATCTAAATTACGGAAAGATCCCTTATACGGAAAAACCCCAGGTCCAGAGCATTCTGCATAACAGATCCCATACCTGTATACCATTTCGAAATCAGGGAACTCGTGTCACAAACAAATATAATTAAAGATAAATACAGAAAGTTTGAGGAACCTGCTCACAGGAGATTACAATCGACTAGAGCTGATTAACATAATACATTAAGCAGAAAGGCCATTGTTCATTTAATTTATATATGTATTAATTCTTTTTTTTACTACGCAGTAACAACAATATGGCATCTATACCCTGCAGTGATGACCTCATCATTGATTTGCGTGGAAATCACCGCAAGTGCATTTATATTATTCAATGATTTTAAAAAGCCGAACATAATATTGCAAATCTATTTCATCAAACATCTCCTCATTCACAGGATCCGCCAACACAATACCTGCTGCATACAGGGGAAATGAAGGAGCGCTGATACAGAAGGTTTGATGTATGTGCGGAGAGATAAATCTGCTAAGAACGAGAACTGTATTTCTGACTGCACAGGGCTTTAAATCTGTTTCCTCCAATAAAAGTCAGATGGGAAAATCCAGATGAAACTGTGCAGTTAGGCAGGCAGAAACTGTGAATCCTGCATGTGATCTGACAGCCAGCGCTGGAACGCCTTGTACTGCATACTAAACAGTCATATCAATTAATGAGGCACCTAATAATAAGTTTGTGCCACTTACAGTCTCACACAGCTGTAAGAAAGGAGAAGTCATGGAAATAGCGCTGCCACTACTGGATTCAAATCAAAACAGTAAACAGTGTTTTCAGTTCAAAGCTAAGGATCAGTGTTATAGATATGCACCTTTACCAGCTCTCAGTGTTATCTTTACAGGAGGGTTACTCTATTTACTGCCAGCATTGCTTCTATTCATATTAAAGCTCTGTGTGGTCTCTGTCTTATATTAGATTAACACTACATCCTAAATTCTGTCTATCTTTCATCTACAGCATCTGTCTGTCTGTCTGTCTGTCTGTCTCTCATCTGTGTATCCAGCTAATATATGGTATCTATCTATAAATCTATCTATCTCTCTATCTATCTATCTATCTATCTATCTATCTATCTATCTATCTATCTATCATCTGTCTGTCTGTCTGTCTGTCTCTCATCTGTGTATCCAGCTAATATATGGTATCTATCTATAAATCTATCTATCTCTCTATCTATCTATCTATCTATCTATCTATCTATCTATCTATCTATCTATCATCTGTCTGTCTGTCTGTCTGTCTGTCTCTCATCTGTGTATCCAGCTAATCTATTGTATCTATCTATATGTCTATCTATCTATCTATCTATCTGTCTGTCTGTCTGTCTGTCTGTCTGTCTGTCTGTCTATCTGTCTGTCTATTTGTCTGTCTGTCTGTCTGTCTGTCTATCTAGCTATCTACAGAGTGGTATTTATATTTATCTTTCAATGTTTATTTATTGACCAGAGATACAATGTAATGCCATTGGCTCTTGTATGTAATTATTGCATTGATTCTCTGTTACCTTGTCCTAGTGATGCACGCCGAGGTCAGTGGTATCGATTATCCCCGGTTGTTTTTGATATTACCCCCTGGGAAGTGTCATGATGGATCTGAAAGGGTATGTTTACAATAATATGCACTTTTAATTTCCTACAGACAATGGCATTCTCAGAAAGTCTTCAAACTATCAATTTTTGCTTTTTCATTTAACTTCTTCTGCATCTTTTCTAGTTTGGAATTGAAACTGCTATGGGGTTGCTAGGGACCGCTGACCCTAGAAACTAGTCTATGCACGGAATAACAATGTGAAAGATTAGTGATGGGCGAAACGACGAAACGATTTCCAGAGAAATTCGCGAATTTTTCGCCGATTCGCGAAACGAGTCGTTTTTGACGCGCGTCGCTTCCGACGCGTCGCGTCATTTTCGGCGCGCGTTGCGTCGTTTTCGGTGCGTCGCGTCAAAAACGACGCGCGACTCGTTTTTGCGCAGCAAATTTTTTTGGGCGAATTTTTTTTGCAGTTTCGCGAATTTATTCGCCAGCGGCGAATCGCGGGAATTCGCCGCGAATTCGCCCCTGGCGAATAAATTCGCCCATCACTATGAAAGATATAAAGGAAAGCGATTTAAGCACCTGCAGGATTATATTCTGTAGAGAATGGTGTATTAAAATATATTATTCTAATACATGTGAAGAAATGTTTAAATGTATAAAAAAGTCAGCTCATTTACTTTGGCCTGGAGACCGGGCAGTCCCAGAGGAGCCATGACTGTATTTTTACCAATGGAAATAAGAAGCTGAAAATAGCAGCGTAAGAAAATAGAGAACAGTAAATGAAAGAAGTAGGTGCTTTCATACTTTACATGTTTGTTTGTATGGAAACAGTGCAGGGCACATTGGAACCCTAGCCCCACCTGTAAGCCAGTAGAATTTTTTATTTACATTATCACCATTTCCCTTAAAAAAAACACAAACATCAGAAAAGATGACAAATAAGGACTGAGTGCAAATTTAGCAGACTTTGTTTATAGAATGTTATTGACAGGCTCCCGTAATTAAACTGTTAGCTCTTGACGGAAAGGGAATTTTATATTCTGTAAGCATTCCGTCTGCATTGTTTGTTGCAGGAGACATTTCTACATTACAATTAGTGTATGAATCTATTGGTGAGGCGTGAGCAGATAAATAATGGTATCGATCTGAAGTATTCTGCAGGTTAACAGCAGCTCAATGTAATTTCATTCTCAGACATATGGCTATGATTTCTCAATAATGACTATTCATCTTCATTAATGGCCTGTTAACACCAGGCAGCTTCTGTTCATTATTCCAAAGGGTTTAAAGAAATTTTCAGATATTCTGTGACTCTTACACAGCCCATTCCATTGGCATCCAGAGCAATTAACATATTCTTCTGATAGGAACGTTCCATGGAAACACAAGTCAAAGCAAAGAGTCACTGTCTGGCAGGGAATATTTTCTGGGGTTGTGGGGAGGAGGTAAGCAGGTAGCAAAATAAATTAAGATACTTTCAGCTTCTTTAAACACCATTGTCTAGATTCCCATTTCAAAACAAGTAAGGAGATACACTATGTAATGTATTTTGGGCACAATATACCTTCCCCCCAGTTTTGCACGTACATTTTCACACGAGCTACTGCATTTGATCTGCTCTCCAAAGACCACAAGACATCGCTTCCCATTAGTCCTTTAGGCACATAATTATTTGCACAACGAATATATTTGCCCCACACGTCTTTACATTTATAAACCTGGACAGGATTGGAGTATTTAGTGTGCTTTTTAAAATGGGCTAATCTCAAATTATGAATTTTTATGGGCTCACTTTGTTATGCCATAAATTTGGAGGCAGAAAAAATATTCCCTAAACAGTTTTCCCATTTTGCGAATTTAAATTAGCAAAATTACTGTCAACAATATGACTGCTCAAAATGACTATGCACAGGGGCCACCCAAATGTCCATCTCATTTTTGTACAATGTACAATATTTTGTACAATATTTGTGTACATCTTACTGCAATAGGCAAAAAAAAAAAAAAGGGAAAGATGGGCACAATAGCGCAAAGCATAAAAAATGCCCCCCATGGACGTTGACTTGTGCCAAGTCAGTTGGACACTAATGCTGTAGGTGACAACATAAAAAAAAACTGTGAAGTAAACTAGAGTGTGATGTAATAAAACTGACACTCATTTGCATCTATAGTGGCACATCATGAGCTAGTTGCAGTGGACGCAACTTTGGAGTACTGGGAAAATGCTGCTGGAGAGCTATTGTGTTGGTCACTTATACTTGAAACTGGAGCAAATAAGATATTCCTGCAATAGTGCCCATGGTCTTTCACTATTCACTAAACAGCAAAGTTATACTGTATGTGAATATTTTATCTGGATGAAGAAATATGTCATTCTTTGGCTAAATATTAAAAGTAAAACAAAAAAAGTAAGAGGCACATGCTGGCTGTCTGTGCACATAGATTTTTGGGGAAATTAGCTATGGTAGGTAGGTAAAAGTAGGATCAGGAACATAAAGACAGGGACACTGCATCTTCCTGCAAAAACACAAGTTTGTGTAGGCAAATCTCTTACCAACATAAAGTGACAGGATCACATTTCATTAGTGTTTAGACTTTTGCCCACTTTGAAGTTCTCACCATTGGCTTCCACACGCTGGAATATTCTGGGATTCTCATTAAGTCCTGTTGACTCCCCACTCCTGGGATATCAACTCAACAGATTGTGGTCTGCCTCACCTTCTTTCCTCAATCACTTCAGACTCTCAGTCACCTGGTCACATCGCCCTCTGATCCTTGCATTGGCAGGCAGCACCCCCAGCCCCTCTGGGAGTCCCTAATACAGACAGGCAACCTTCCTGATCTGTGCCCTGGTCAAAGAAGCCTTACTAATACTCTCACTACAATATCTCTACATAGGACAGATTTCTTGTGGAACATAATCTCCAATATGAGAACTGGACCTCTGGAATGGATTATCTGGTTTGCCTGTTTCTTCCAGAATACTATAGATTCCAAGGCCAAACAGCAAAATCCTTTAAACAAAGAAACCATTCCCAGTTTAGTAACATCTCCTTTGCAGCTTACATGTCCTGTGAGGAAGAAAATAAAGGCAAAATTCATCTGACGCCTTTCTTTGATCACTCTACCACAATAAATTTATTCAGAAAACTTTCACTTTCCATCCGTTGTTTAGACACTTGCTTGTCAGAATTCTTAGAGCAACATTCTACTGACCTTTTATATTCTCTTAGCCACTGAAATCCAAATGCTTCGGATAATGAAATTAGAGGATGTATTACAAAATATTTCCAGGGATATGAGAGTGACCTTGTCTGATTCAGTGGAACATATAAATGCAGACCCTATAGGGCCTATGACCTGATGCTGAGAAATTGTTGAAGTTTGTTGAAGTTTCAAAGTAGTGTGAATGTTTCCAGTTTCATTTATTTATAAAAGTTTTTTCTATAAAGAACTTTCCTCTTTGATTTTATGTTACCAACTTAGATCTTCCAACGAAAAGATGCTCTGAAACTACTCTTCGACAAAGAACTTTGAAAGAAATACATATCTTGGATAACCATGGCCGAAGATTAGTGTTTTAATTCACCCACTAGTAGTTTAATAGATAATTGATTGTTGATATTGCAATGTTGGGCAGCAGAACCAATAATTGGCAACAAAATATTTAAAAGATGAATAATCATGAGTGTGGGGCAGTGCCTAAAAGGTAGCATAGGTCAACAAGACCAGGTACACAATGCTTAGCTAGCCAGCTGTCCCACCATTCACTTTCAGTGGTTTGGATTGTTTCATTAGAGTTGCTTTCTGAATGATTTAAGGTCCTTAACTCACATCATCTCAGTACCACCCTTTCAGAAAATCCCACTCAATAATGCAGTGCTCTATATGCTGGATTAACCTTTACAGGTGCTAAACAGTATAGAAACCCAACCTGCCAAGGGTCAACAGAATATACAGTAGGTAAAAATCCTAGAAGCAAAATGGACCAAGTCTCAAGTGCTAAGAAGGACCAGGCTACCAGTTTATATCACAGACACAGGAGCTGGCTTATATGTATTTTGGTGAGGTCACCAGTAGGATACCTGGGAAAGTCCAGGAGCTTATTTATGCCCCAGGTTCCTGACATCTAATCAGGTTCCTGACTGCTAATCCAGCCCAGGTTATTTGTGTTGTCCTGACGCATCTCAGGTGGATAATTTAAAAGGCAGCTCAAGCCAGTGGAGAGCTCCTGTCTGGAATAAGACACATGAAAGCTGCCTGTGTAAACTGACTGAGAGGGATTGAAATCACCACAAGATTTGGGATTTTGTATATTCCTGAATGTTCTCTGTTTGGGTTACTTAAGGAAAACTAACCTGTATTAGATAGAAGCCCATTAAGTGGCAAGGATTTCTTTGGTTTTTTTTATTTTGCTGCAAGTGACAATAAACTGCCAAAAAGAGTCTATACTCTCATGATTGGTGCTTGTGCCATGGGCTGTGTTACCCACAGAAAACTGATCCCAGGTACCTAAACCCTTACAGTACGTACTGTATAAACATGATAGATTTACTATTACAGATCCCTAACTCATTGGATGTTGCTCCTAATAACCTCAAAGCAGGTGCTTATATTTGAATCCCAGGCTTGGAGGTAAGTTTTGGTAGCATAAAAACCGAGGGGCAGATTTACTGAATTCACATGAAGGATTCAAAGTTCGAATTGAATTTTAAAAAAGATTCAACTTCAAATTTTCAAATGTTTTTGAAGACCACTTCGACCAGTGAATTTTTAAAATTCAATCGAACTGAATGATTCTAATAAAAATCTATTCGACTATTCGACAGTCAAAGTACTTCCCCTTTAAATTTTTATTCGACTGCCTAGTTCGCCAGATCAAAGCTACAGAATTCATTATTTTTGATCGAATAAAAAAATTCGATTGAATGGTTCAAATCGTACGAATCGTTCAATTCGAATGATTTTATCGATCGATCAAATTTTTACTATTCGATCGTTCGACGAATCGAATTTCGGTAAAATCCTCCGAATTCGATATTAGAATTTGAAGGATTTTACTTCCCAGACTATTCCCATCTATCTCCATGGTGGAATTTGAGGGTTTTTAACCCTTTTTCGACCCTGAGTAAATCTGCCCCCACGTGTACTGCCAAACAGAATTTCCTGTAGGCTGCCAGTCCTCATAGGGGCTACCACATAGCCAATAAGCCCTTTTTTGGTACCCTGGGAACTTTTTCATGGTTTTACTTTTGAAAGTGGCTCCCTGGTAAAAAATGCTGCAAACCCCCCAACCTAGACAGGCCGTAGAAGCAACTTGTATACACAGAATAATTTGCAGTAGTTGTACAAAGTTAATATGGAACTATGCTATATGTAGGTCTGTAAATTGACCAGTTCCTGACACTATTGAGCTGTCACAACTGAGAAGAAACATTGTGGCTCATTTATCAGCACTGGGCAAATTTGCCCATGGGCAGTTACCTATAGCAACCAATCAGTGATTAGCTTTTTGAAGCCAGCTGCAAGTAGAACAATAAATGCAGAAATTTGATTGGTTGCCATGGGTTACTGCCCATGGGCAAATTTGCCCAGTGTTGATAAATGACCCCCACTATCTCCAGCTCTACCAGCCTCTTTGGGTGGCAAAAGAAAATTAAAGTTCTGATACAAAGAACATTTGTTCAGCTGATATTTTCCATTACTGAATAAACCATGCAGCCATAGATCTCTGGTAATGTTTTTCTTGCTAATCAGTCACTCAACAAATGTTTCTAAAAGGTCTTTTTGTAATAAGCCTATTCTCCTTTCTAATACAGCTCTAGAAATGTCATTAAACATGTGCAGTACCAGAAATTCCTTTTTATATAATGTGCACTGAAATCATAGTTTAATTCTTAACATTAACCTAAACATAGTGCAACTAGTTATTTCATGTATTTAGATAGGCATTCCCCATTAGAAATACTGCAACCTATTTTAGCCAACTGTAAATATTCACATTATATCTGACTAATGGTGTTAAAAAGACATCACACCAAACAATTAATGCCTAACACCATCTGCTTTTATTTTGTATACTTTCAAAAGTCTAATTATCTGGTAATAAGGCTTAAGCTCATTTTAACTAATCTTTCCCAGAAACGTCTGTCTCTCACTCTGATAATGTACACTTGTGGCTTTGAAAGTTTGTAAATTGGTAATCAGGATGCATGTAGGGGATCTATCATCTGGGAATTATTAATCCAAAAATATATTGGACTGGCATTTTTTGCTACCTTTTCATTCACTCAACTCCAGGCAGGGGGCAGGTGATGTTGGGGGTGAGTGACATCTGGGGGCAGGGGGGATGATGTTGGCTGATGATGTTGGGGTGGGGCTGATTATGTGGCGATTAGTGATTGGCTGATTGACATGTCATTAAGTTATTTCTGGATTTCTTAATTTCCCCCCCAAAGCTCCTCACCCCTTTCTTTAGTGGATCAAAAACATATTAAAACATAAATTAACAATGATATAGCTTTACATTTTCACACATATTAACATTAGAACAACTATCCTGTGGAATATACACTACTAGCCTCTGAAGGCTGGTCCTATGGAGATCCCCTTGCTAACCATCATATCAAAATCCTGAGGCTAGTGCCCGTGTCTTTGTCCATTTCCTTTTAACAGTGGCCAGTCTTCACAACCCCTAGCCTCAGAATTATCCAACTTCCGCAATGACTCCTGTCTGCTAACTCCACTACTATCCTTCCCCCATAGCTGTGACTAAATATCTCCCTCCCTTACACCCTCATGTAAAAAGAGAATGGTAGTAGGAGCTGCAAAGGTAAAATGGTGCCGGGCCCTTATTCTCTTCCTTCTTCTCATCCTCCTGCTCTGTATAGCCAATCCCCTGCTGAACTACATTCCCCACAACCCTTTGCTACCTAAAGCTTCATAGCCCTGTCCCTCCATTATTTTATGGGCCTTAAGTGCCTACTATGAGGACTTACCCTGGTGGGATAGAGGGCTTTGAAGGGGACACTCACCACTACCTTCTGTGTGTTGACGCACCTTCTAAAGGGAATAACTGTGCCACTCACTTTTGGGTTTGTAGCGAGTGGCGTATATGGCATCATCACTTTTGGTGCGAGTTTCAAATATTTAAAGGTGCAGGTGTCTTTTTTGCCAATAGCCCAACTTTAGGTCTAGTTTCTAGATCCTGGGTGTGTTTTCTCTGTGTGCTTGATCTGATACTGAACCAGCCTATTACAAATTATGTCTAGTTTGCTGCCTGCCCTGATTATTACTTGGTTTTCAACTACTCTCTTTATCTAGTTGGATGGAGGCGGCATCCGAGTAGCAGAGGGCTAGTCCTGAAGCTAAAGGTGGCTGTTATAAGCGGAAAAGTGAGGCATGACTGGGTCCTTGGAGACTGTTCAGAGTTTGGGATACTCTATGTTACACCTACTCAGTTGTGGTTGCAGTCATGAAAGAAACCGATAGTGTTTGGCAAAAAGTAATGCCATTCCACAAATAAAGCTTAGGCAACTATTCCTTATTAAAAAAATAAAAGAATTTGTTTGTAGTGTTGAATAACTGTAGTTCCCTTCTCAACTATTATTTGTGATTTTTAATAGGGCAGAGAAAACATTAGTAAGATTAAGAGAGAGGACCAAGAAGAATAATTGTGCAAAGAAAATATTGGAGCAGATGAACCATGATGTACATTGTTTTTTCAGACAGCAGAGACAGGAAAATGGAACTGACGAAGATGAGTTAACGTTAGAAGATAAGAAACATACATAACCCTTCAGATGAAAGGAAACACAAAGACATATAAGAATCAAAAGATAATATTGGAGCAGCCAAAAGACAGATAAAGTGAAAGTATTAGTGATCATTCAGAATGTAAGGAGACGCTCTGTCTGAATCACCCAGACTCATGTCACAGAATAGAGCGGATGAGAAGAAGAAGTTTGGAAGACCAATTTATGAAATGTAAATGGAAAGAATGATTTGAGCGCATTTTAAATGTTTTGACATTGTGCAGCTCACAGGAGGGGTTTAATGGGGTTTGACATAGCTGTTTTCTATGTAAATGCAGCTTCCAGACAGAGCTGTTTTTTTATTGTAAAAAATGTTTCTTTATGCAAATAAGTCCCTGCATCCTGTTGCTGAAAATACGTGGGTTGATTCAAATTCGCCCTATAACATCTGAGATACAATTTTTTTCCCTTTTAATTTTATTCAGCCCTTAAAAAAATTCATGCAGATCTTCAAAACACAGTATTGACAGCATTCACGGGCCAACTTCCATATTTTAACATTCACAATTACTTTTGGTTCTGCGTAGCTGTTGCCTGGCGGGTTCCTCTGCAAAGAAATTAGCCCAGTGTTTCGAATTGTTTTGGCAAACTCTGCTTTATAAATTATGATTGGGAAAAATGAGATATTGCAAGACTTACCACACAGAGTAGGGAGTCTATTTAATGTGCTAATCATAATCAGTAATGTGAAATAGGTAGCATCTCTGCCAAGGAAAAGAGAATATTCTGCCTACTAAATGAGACAGCGGCAATTGGATTAATGAATGGCTGACCTTAGAAAAGATGCAGTTACAAAAAAAAAACAGAGATTCAAAAAATTCTACTATTGTACAATTCTGCTATTTAAAGCACAAATAAAAAAATAGATTAGTGTCTCAGCATGAAGACTGAATGAAGTTAGAACTTCAATTAACTATATTGGAAACATTTTTTATTTTGCACCTATTTACTCAGTTTTTAATTTTACCCTGAACTGTTCCTTTAAGGACAAGCTGTATCACAAAAGGCATTGATTCACAGCAGTGTATAGAGCACTAGCAAGGTCCCATCTAGAATATACCGTACAGTTTTGGTCTCCCTCACTCAAACAGGACATTATTGAATTAGAGAGGGTACAAAGAAGGGCAACCAAGCTGGTAAAAGGTATGAAAAATCTAAGCTATGAGGAAAGACTGGCCAAATTGGGGATGTTCATGCTGGAGAAGAGGTGCTTACGAGGTGATATGATAACTATGTATAAATATATAAGGGGATCATAATAATAATCCCTGTAATGCTTTAGTTACCAGTACATCTTTCGATCTAACACAAGGTCACCCATTTCGATTAGAAGAAAGGAGGTTCTGCCTAAATATTTGGAAGGGGTTTTTACAGTGAAAGCTTGGAAGATGTGGAATTTTCTCCCTGAATCCACATACATTTGATAGCTTTAAGAAGGAATTTGATGGCTTTTTAGCAAGTCAGTGAATACTAGGTTTTAGAAGATAGCTCATAGTTGAAGTTGATCCAGAGACTGGTCCGATCGACATTTTGGAATCAGGAAGGACTTTTTCCCCTCTAAGGCAAATTGGAAAGGCTTCAAATGGGTGTTTGCCTTCCTCTAGATCAGGGATCCCCTACCTTTTGAGGCCGTGAGCAACATTCAGAATAAAAAGGAGTTGGGAAGCAACACTAGCATGAAAAATGTTCTTGGGGTGCCGAATAAGTGCTGTAATTGGCCCTTTGGTAGCCCCTATGTGGATTAGCAACCTGTATTGAGGCTCTGTTTAACATTAAACCTGGTTCTTATACAACCAAAACTTTCCTCCAAGCCTGATAATCAAAAATAAACTCCTGTATTGAGGCCACTGAGAGCAACATTCAAGTGGTTGGAGAGCAACATGTTGCTCACGAGCTACTGGTTGGGCATCACTGCTCTAGATCAACTAGCAGTTAGGCAGGTTAAAATAGAGTTAAAAGGTTGAACTTGATGGCCTTGTGTCTTTTTTTAACCTAACATACTATGTTACTATGTACTATCCAGACAGCTCAGAATTATATCTTTGAAAGCAATAATTTCAAATAATAAAGATACATTACAAAAACTTTTTTTATGATGGGCATTTTAATAAGTTGTATTGTCTAAAAGGTGAACAACCCCTTTAAGGCAGTGATCCCCAAACAGTAGCTCGCGAGCAACATGTTGCTCTCCAACCCTTTGGATGTTGCTCCCAGTGGCCTCAAAGCAGGTGCTTATTTTTTAGTTAATGTTTTAGAGGCAAGTTTTGGTTGCATAAAAACAGATGTCCTGCCAAACATTCTCTCCTGTAGGCTGCCAGTCCATATAGGGGTTACCAAAAAGCCAACCAGAGCTCTTATTTGACATCCACATGGACTTTTTCATGCTTGTGTTGCTCTCCAACTCTTATTTAAATTTAAATGTGGCTCACGAGCAAAAAAGGTTGGAGACCCCTGACTTAAGGTATAAAGATCTAATATCTGGAAATCCCCAGGTCCCAAGCATTCTGGATAACAGGTCCACATAATGATGGTTATTTTGCATGCTCTTTCTATGGATATACAGTAGACCAAATGGAAGTCTTAGCATACAGTACTATATTTTCAGTATTTACAGTAATATTTTCTCTATAATTGACATCTCAAGGTACCTTATGTAGAATTGGTGGCACAAACTCAATAAATCTAATTGCAGCAAAGTTCTGCTTCGATGGCTTCCTTCACCTTCTTTTGGTTATTGTATACATGATTTATATGGCCAGACAGGAACACATGGAGGAGCCAGCCTGGAATTTTTCAGCCAAAAGTGGAACACTGGATACCGTTGTTTGTGTGAGTAGAATTGGGCCATGTCAAGAATTAATGAATAGTCTTCAGGTAATGTAGGGATTAACCAGGGAACACGTCAGTGAATGCATTTGGTTATCATTTCAAGCAAACAATCCACTCTATATTGCCATATAGCATGGCCTCTTAATTCTCCCTGCTCCCCATCAGTATGCTGCAGCTTCCTTTCATGCATATGGTATGTTTAACAATGCGTGAATAATCTTGCAAAACAATCTCCAGTACATATGAAACTTCTGAATGGCAGACGTGCCTGTTTTCTGAAAATAATTTAATGCTAAGTAATCTGTAATAGAAATCTCAAACTGCTTTTAGATGTTTTCTTTCTTGTAAATATAAAATTAGAGGTAGAGTCAGAATACTGAGCAAAGAACCCAGGAATGTGCTTTTTCACATCTGTTTTTTTTTTTTTTTTTTCTATTCAAATATCAGCTTTTTATGAATGAGTAAATATACAGTGATTTGGTAGAATGACCACATTTTCCTGATAAGGCGTATTACTTGTTGTATACTATTGCTCAGTTTGAGTTTGAAAGAAAATGTATAAATTAGCAGAAAACCTGTACCCAACATTTTCTTTTATCCACTTATGTGGTCATTTTGGCTCTTGGGGAATTGCTGAAGCAGAACAAGTAGTTGACATTCCTGTCCATTGGAAGCCAAGCAGGAGAGAGACGGTTGCAAAGGTGTTTTGGGAAGGGGAGGTGAACGTTTTTAAGGAGAAGTGGAGGCCTATTTATTGGGGGTCAAATTTTAGTGGCTTTATAGGTTTTTATGACTAAACTCACTTTCTGTAGTCAGATACAAGAGGCCCTCTGCACTCAACCCATTATCAAAATGCCTTACCTTTTAAACAAAACCAGGAATTTTTTGTCCATATATTGCAATATATTTAAGATGGCCAAATATGCCAAAGTCAATCCTGGTATGGTCAGTCCTACACTCAACTTTCATCTGATCCACTTCGCATTTTATTGCTTCATTATAAATGTTACACACATTTTAGTGGTTTTAGAGGTTTTTGAAACCACAACTAAACTCACCTTCACTAAAACCATGAATGTCAGGAAAGTTATTTAAAAAAATCCAAGCTGAAAAAGCACGGACAGGAAAGTTGCAGAAAAAGTTGTGAAAATAGCATCTTTTCCCAATTGTTGCACAAAAGCCAGCATCAAAAATACCTGAAAACCTTTAAACTACAAATCAATAAAAGTTCTTCCAGTACTAAAAGTGACATCTGACATTCACTTTTACAGGATTTCAACACGTTTTAGCTGTAGTATTTTAAAATTTGGAATTGTCACAGTTTTGTTGCATAAAAAATCACTAAAAAGTTGCAGGTCTTTTTCCATAACTTTTTGGGATTTCTGTCACCAAAAAGCCCAACCCAAAAAAGTAATGGCTTAATAAATCTGCCCCATATTGTGTGAAAATAAAAAAACGTGCCAGCGTATTATACTGGCAGGGACCGTTCGGACACACCCACCCCTCATTTGAAAAGTAGACCGGGATCATGGCAGATCTATTGGGAGATCCAATAAAAGGGTAGTTTTTGAAGATAGTATTCCTTTTCATCCCAAAGTAAAACCAGCATCATATATTATTCATTATCATCTATAATATAAAGGGGGTTTCACTTATCCTATATGTCTCCTTTAAGCTGTGATGTGCTGATCTCATCTGTGTATGTATAGAATAAATTATTAAGGCGGCATTGTGATGAAACAACAGAACCTGGGACACAAAGCTATAATTCTGCTGGTCTACAACTTTGTTCTGTTATATAGATGTAAAATAGCTGAGCTAAGTTGGGACAGAAAAGCTGCAGGATGCTAAAATTGATAGCTGCAGATTATCATGCAACGCCTCTGCCATTTTCAAGGTTGCAAATCTCCTCTCTCATGTTTTTTTTAGAAGTCCAGAATGCCTGTGCCCATTTCAGTTTTTATGAAGCCAGATGGCAACCTTCTGTACAGACAAGCTGAATATCCCACAGAAGTGACTGTTCTGTTGTTCTACGTGCAAAGATACATGATGCACAATCATCCAGCTGAATCGGGCCATTTCAGATAAAATGGTACATAAAATATATGGCTGATAATAAGAATAAAATGTGATTAGCCAAACGATGGAATGCAACAGTCACTGACGTTGCTACTAGTTTTAACTATTTCTATAGCCAGAAGCAGCAAGACACGTATCTTGGAAACAAGTCTGGGCATTCTAACATTAACAATAAGGGACCTGTTTAAAATGATTGTGCTTTTCAGCACAATCTTTAAGAAAACCATGTGTAAGTTTCCGAATCTTCCCGAGTTTCTGGCCAAAAAAAGCTCTGCAATATCCATCATTTTACCTGAACATGTTTTTGGAACTGTGAGTCATGTCATACAGTATTTGTTTTGTTGTTGGGATATGTGTGGAGGACAGAACTGTCTTTCTTTTTCTTTTTTTCTTTCTTCTCTGTCTTTTCTACCTCTGTTGGCCAGCACAACTGTCTTTCTTAATCTTTTTTCATTAGTTCTTGTGTCTGTCCTACACCCTAGTCAGCATTGAAACACTTTTTTTTTCAACAAGGCAATTACAGGGTTAAAAGCCATATGAAAACCTGCCGCAGATCCAAAATGATAAAGCATTTAAACATTAGTTAATTCTCTTAGAAACACATCTAACTTGCCACAAAAACCTGCAACATGGTTTTGGATATAAGAGTGGAACGTTTAAACATTTAGGGTCAAATTTACTAAGAGCCGAATTTTTAAGGTCTATTTGCCCTCGAATTCAACCCTTCTACGATTTTCGAATGAAAATTCAATAAAATCATAGTAAAATTCAATGGTACTTGGTCGCTATTGAAATTCTCGATAAAATCGCACGATCTAACGATTTTACGAAAAATTCGAAAAAACACGTTCAATTGTTTGAAAAAATCACACGAATTGAACGATCGAAGCGTTCGATCATACGATTGGTATTCAAACATAAAACTTAGGGGGGTTCCCATAGGCTTCAATTGTAATTCGGTAGGTTCAATCTGGGGAAGAAAATTTTAAAGGGGAAGTACTTCGATCACCGAATGGTCGAATGATCGAATATTCGATCATTTGATCTATTCGATAGGATCAAATTTTGCATAATCGATGATCGAAGTGGCCAAATTTGCATATTTGAATATTCGATAAAATCATACGATCAGAATTTGATCGAATTTGATCGAACTTCGAATTCTTCACATGAATTTAGTAACTGGGCCCCTTAAAGTTTAAAATACTTTTTACCTGAGTGTTCCCAAGTTCAGTTTGCTTAGGGTTTGGCGAAACACGACGTTTGCATAGCTTGGAATTTAAACTTTGTTTAAATTAGAGTTTTTTTTTTTACCTTTTATATTGTATTCTGTGCAAACTAATATGTACATGTGCCGGTAAAAATTGTAATTATTGTTAAAATTTTATATTTGTTTAATTTAAAATGAACGATGTCACAGAACAACAAGGCATGCTGGGAGCCTTGGGTATAAAAGGCTGCTCCCAGTCTGCAAGAGCCAGTCTGGTTTTGGCTCTTTTCAAGTAAAGATGGCTCGGCTCATGCAGAATTGAGCTGTGTAGCACTTTAACTTCGGCTTTAAAGAAATAAAGCTACATTTCTTTGCCAAGCCAGCTTCATCAAACTCTGTTAAAGGGCCCACACCACAGGAACAAATAAAAACTTAAAGGAATTCTTTCATAATTTTTATGATGTAGTTTTTATTTCTACATTACACTGATTACACTGCAAATAATTAACGCTACAATATAAAATGTAATTCCTGAGCCAGCAAGTGTATTTTTTTAGTTGAAATATTGGTTTGTAGGCAGATATCTCAGGTAATTTTGACTAGGTATTTGCTTTCAGAGCCCACATGCCATGTTGCTTACTGTTGAACAAGCATGTCTAAGTGAAGTCTAAACATTACAATCAAGAGTGTCATTATACATATATTAGGTAGGATTCTCATTGGTGGCTTCTCCTACATTGTTGTTCCCCTGGCCCATCCAATGCATCCAAATGTGCTTCTTGCACTTCCATGTGTGCCTCTTCTGCTGAATCATTTACAACTGCACTTATTTATTGACTCTGAGAAAACCTGGAGCTAATTTTGTCTAAAAGTTTCATGTCGGAGACTCAGTCCTGACTTTGACAGTGTTGCACCCGAATTTCATTTTAAGACATTGCCACAATTGCTCCAGATGCTGCTCAAATAATGGCTGTGGCGTCACTGGAATTGTGGGAAAGAAACTCTGCTTTGCATTGGAGGTAAGAAACATAGTAAGTTGCATCTGAAACTTGCACTTTGCACACTACACTGTGCTTATAAATTAACCTTAACACATATCCATATAAAAACAGTAACAATAAGTTCTCTATTGGAAAGCCTTCTGTTGGTAGACTTCCAAGACTATGCTCCACTGTCTGGAGAACTGAGGCTCTTGGTTATCTGAGTAGTATCTACTTTAGCATCCATTCCTAATCTTGACTACAGCTCCCAGCATACCTAATTCCTTAATATAGGTACAGGACCTGTTAATCAGTATGCTTGGGCCCTGGGGTTTTCCAGATAACAGGTCTTTCTGTAAACTGGTTCTCCATACCTCAAAGGGGGAAAATTAATACAAAGGGGGAAAAGTGATACCATTTAAAAGTAATACAAAATTTGCATGTCGCAATGTTATATTTTTCATAAGGCTTTTATTGCATTGCAAATCTTAATTGTGCATTGCAAACCTTTAACATCTTCTTGAAGATGGCGTAAACTTTTGGAGAATATGTAACAACTTTTTCATTAAGAAGTTTTATCACATACACAGCACATTATCACAAACAAAATTGGGAATCACTATCCTACTGTCTCAAAGGCAAAAATGTTTACTTTGCAAACATTTCTTTGCATTGTCAACAAAAAAAAAGATTTTTGTGTTAGATACCAATATTATAGTCCCCCCCTAAGTCTACTGAAAAATCATTTCCACATTAATTAAACTCAATTGGCTTATTTTGCATCCAATAAGGATTAATTCTATCTTAGTTGGGATCAAGTACAATGTACCATTTTATTAATATAGAGAGACAGCCATCCTGTAATTCATAGCTATCTGGATAGCACGTTTCTGGATAATGGATCCTAAACCTGTAATATGCTTAAACTTGGAGTAGAAACCCACTGGGTGGAACAACATTAAGGTTCATCAGAATGATCAAGTCAATCAACTCAACCAGATCAATGAAATTTAGGGGTACAGCTATAATGCACTATAACCATGAAGCTAATTGATCAGCTTCCCTGAAATTTAGCCCATATGTGGCCACCTTTATGTAGAGAGTACGCATTTACAATAGATTAATTATATTTACTGAATATTTATTCAATAATTTATTATAGAGGGATAAATGGTAACAGCTATAATGTACAAAAATGATTTCCTTTGCTTTACCTTCATTGATCACTGGATGGATGGACATCACAAAGACATACTATAGATAACAGTGTAAACAAGTTGATTTGTAAGCTTATTTATATTCTTCAGCGACCTCTAGACTCTTCTACAGCCATCACCATGGCAACTCCTAACCCAGAAAATATTTCAAACAAGTGCTTCTGAAATCCCCTTTTGCCAGGTGAGTATATGTGGAGAGCACACAGGCACCGGTCTTTTTGTGCAGAATAGTCTAGTATTCAGTCCCAGTGGTATGTAGCATATCCTGCCTGAATTACATAATGCAACATGAAATGTATTTAAATTATATTTTGTTTTATTGAATGCATTAGGGGAAAGTACCATGCTACACAGGCTGCATCCTGAATAAAGGAAATTTACATGCAATCTGCCAGGGTTATAAAATCCCATCCCCTATGTAAATCTCTAGATTTCCTAGATGGACTGATTCCTGAGATTTTTGCAGCTCCACATGCAAGGTCACAACAAATATATTAATTAGTCTCAAGAGGAAAACAAAACCCTCATTCATTTGCAATTGCTTTGCATTCGACTGTGTAACTGAACCTGCAATTATCTCTCATTGGCTTAATTTTTGTTTCATGCCCCAAAAGGATTTTCCAACCGCTGGACTGTTTATGGTTTAGCATAAAGTCAAGCAGCGCTTCAACATGCATGTAGATAACCTCATGCTCAGCAGAATGTAAAGCTGAGCACCTTGGGCATATAATGGCAGATTTCAGAGTAGGAATTACCATTCGTGTGACAGTTGGAGGTGCATTGGGACACAACTGACCCCATTTCTAACAAACTATTGGTACAATGAGTCATATTCAAGGATTTTTTGTGAAATAGTAATAATGTGCAGGTTCAAACTGAAGACTTTTTTATGTCATATAATAAATTAGTAAACTTTGCAGCCTTCAGCAATGGAGTATGGAAAGGCAACTTGGCCTAGGAGCAAATATTGGGGTTGCCCCGTTCTTTTTTGCTTCAAACACCCATGACCCCATTTACCCCCCAGTTGCTCCAGCCAAGTGTGTCTGGTCTGACTGACATGACTTTAAGAATCCACTTGCATCTGTAATTAAGCTTGAGATGGCTACTTTGGAGAGCTAGGAATACATAGATTTACATGCTGTGTTACTTGTGGTTCTATAAGTCTCTCGGAAATAATTAAAACACACCAGCTACGTATAAGCAAAGGTTTATTACAGACAATGGATGAAGAAGATATACATTACCGAATGAGTATAGTATGCAAGCACCCGCTTCATTGCAAACTAGACTGGGAGATCCTGTAACAGTTCCAAATGTTCTGTGGTTGCACGTGTAAGATCTCATCTTAGCTAACTAGTAGCTGAATAGCATATTGTGCCCTTAGCTACAATAAAGAAGAGTCTGATAAAGGCTTCAGAAATCATGAACATATTAGGTAATACATAGGAACACATTTTAGGTCATCGAGTTGATTCGTTCCCATGATTTGTCTTGAACAAAACATCATTGTACGGGATAATAGATTATAAAGCTGTCTTGTATACTATATTCAGCATATAACATTGGACTAAACAGTAGAACAGTTCTTTGTGTTATAGTTTTAAATAGTTCTGTAGCAAAGTATTGCAATTAGCTATTTGGTTTAATCACAGTATTACCACGAGCCATCAATGAAAAAACTCCAATGATTACATTTGCTTTATAAAACATTTCCCACTGCTTGTTTCCAGGGTCAGTGGTGATTCAACCAGCTCTGTGTACAGCTGCCTTTCAGTTATTTCTTCTGGCAGCCATCAATATTATACACATTTTGTAGCTCATTTTCTAGCTCAAAACTCCTAAACCTCACTAGATACCTCCCTATGGTAGCTCAATATAGAGGGCATATTTAATTTCTATCCTTATTATAGGATATCCACGAAGAAGAGCCAGATGTGCATGTGTTGACTGTGACTATCTAGACTATAAGAACTACTGGTGTGTAGCAGAATTTGACTTGAGCTTGTGTCCTACAGTCGTCTCATATAACAACCCTGGGACTAATGCATAATGTGCCAGTACTATTTGTGCTAATGTGACATTATGCACATCCATCACAGGATTATGTAAAACAGTCAATAGACATGTAATTTGGTGTGCTTGACACAGTGGTGCCTACACACTCATTATAAAAGCTAGAATCTGTGAGCTGGTTTGCAATAAAGAAACAATCTTTGTGGGTCATGCTATGATGTAAAGCATGTGTAAGCACGTTTATTAGTGTGTAACACCAGTTTATGCATATCATTTGTTTTTGGCTGGGGACATTGTTTGGGCTTGTTTAGTTAGTAAAAATGCTTATACTGGATTAATACTGTAGCTCCCCAGTGTCTCTAGGTAGTTTTGACTATTACAGTGGTTTCCAATGTCATAGTGTATACGTTTGTACATTTTTTTCCATGAGTACCTTTACCCTTCAAACTATAGGATATAGTATAAAAAATAAATGGATATAACTGTTGTTATTTTATAAATATCTATATTTATAAATATTTATATGCATTGTCTATTAATAAAAGGTGGGACTGGTCAAGTAGGATCTAATCTAAAATAAGGTTTATCCATCCACTGTGGCCTCATAATTTATTATTTCCCCATTTGTATCCTAAGGTCTCTGATACATGCACCACCAGTTCTTTCTCTCTGCTCGCACATGTCTCCATTCCTGCAGTCAGACACTAGCCTTCACAAATTCAAGTCATGGGCATGTCCTCTTCCATTGCACTTATTTTTGCAAGTCAAGAAGATACATGTAGGCATGTGATTGTGAAGCAGTCCTCTTTGACTTCACTGGCTGGCTGCAACCTTCAGTGTCGGACTGGCCCACCAGGATACCAGGAAAACTCCCGGTGGGCCCAGGTGTCAGTGGGCCCTCATGCTGCTAATTTGGCCTAGTTCATGGCCATTCCCTATTTCTAGAGGCTAAATAGATGTACTAATAGAGTATAGTATGTGTAGAAAATAGACTAGGAGAATAGAGGTTGAATGAGTAGAGGAAGAATAATAGAACTAAGAGTGGGCCCCTGGTCTAAGATTTTTTGGTGGGCCCCCAGTGTAAGGTTTTTTGAGTGGGCCCCTGATGTCCCAGTCCGACACTGGCACCCTTTACATGGTTGGAGAGGCTTATGAAGGTGTGTTGTAAGAATTGTTTCAGAATAGATGCTGTTAAAATACCCAAGGCTATCTACAAGCCTACTGTTTCCATCTGTTATGACATCTATGTATATAGGGGACCTTGAAGTCAATTCTCTGGTGGGACCCATAAAAAGGTTTTAACTTGGCTTTCTATCTGGCTCCTTTCCTAACAGCTGCATTATTTCAACTATCTCAGTCATCCAGGAGAGACTGGGCCAATTAGAAAACTTTTGGAATGTGAAAGTTATGTAGGGGGTTCTTGAGCCCCATTCCAGCTAAGTCATGACCCAACAAGTAGTTCTAAGACCTTGTTGAAATAATTGGCATAGTATAATGTAATGTTACCAAAATATTATCTCATTCAGGAACAGAAATGTCTGAGTATGGCAGCTGCTATTAATATTCACTGCTTAACTGCCTGACTCCTGACAGAACACTTCAATTAATTTCCAAGCTAAACAAGCCATAGGAATTATCCTCTGATGGAAACTTATCTGAGGGTTGTAACCTGCAATACTGCAAAGTAAACATTTTTTCCCCTCTATAGATTATTTGTAAAGCATTTTATTTCCATTGATCTGGCTTTATGGTATGATTAAATTTGTAAGGGAGAGAACCAATTAGCTTTGTTTTACACTTACCGAATGCACTTTATGGTCAGACAAATTAACTTTCAGCAGTTAGCGTGATTTATGGAGCAGTATAAAGTTTTATAGTCCGTACTTGCAGGCACGAGGGTTGGTAAGGGGAACATATTACTGTTGCTCTTGCTTGTTTTAAGCAAACTGTGAACACCTTAACTCCAAAGCAATGGCACAAGTGTATGTTTTATTATCATGGGAGTGTGTGTATAAATATAGGGGGCAGATCCAACAAGGCCAAAAAAAAAAAGCTTCTCTTGTGTTAGTTGACTTGTTTGTAATTTGGTTCTTCTTTGTTCAACTGCTAGACAAAATGCAAAAGATTCATTATTTAGGCAGCATCAATGAGGCAGCACTCATGTCGTAGCCAATAATAGTTACATAGTTACATAGTTAAATTGGGTTGAAAAAAAGACAAAGTCCATCAAGTTCAACATTTACAAATTAAAACCCAGCGCTTGAGCACACACACGCCCATAGCTATACTAACTGTAGAGCAGTGATTTTCAAGCTTGTGCCTCCAGCTGTTAAGAAACTACAAGTCCCACAATGCATTTGCCTGACTGTGGCTGTCAGACTCCTTCATTGCATTGTGGGACTTGTAGTTCCTTAACAGCTGGAGGCACAAGGTTGAAAATCACTGCTGTAGAGTTTAGTATCAAAATAACCTTTGATATTATGTCTGTCCAAAAAATCATCCCAACCTTTTGAAAGCATCAACAGAATCAGCCATCACAACAACATCAACCAGCAGTGCATTCCACAACCTCACTGTCCTCACTGTGAAGAACCACCTA
>CM044447.1:112907817-112920695 GCA_024363595.1 Xenopus borealis | reverse complement strand
GACCCAATGAACAATGCAGTACCTTGTACAATGAATTTCATGTTTGTTCAGTAAAAGCCTAACAAGGTGTGTTCAAATTGCTAGATTTTTAATAGCCATCGTGCCATTCTTTATTTTCTTTCTCTCCATTCTTTTTCCTTCTAGTTCTGCTTTTTCCTATTTCATTTTATTTCTGGCCATGAACGCTACTGCTATCACCAGACCAGTTGCTATGTTCCCCTTCCCTTCACAACGCCTCTGGACTTGAGCTCTATATTGAGACGCCACCTACTGGCCACACTTATACAGCGCATCAAGCATTGATGTGTGCAGCACCGGAAGCATTGCACCGTGAACAAAGTGTGTCTATGGATATCGGGAGGATTGTGGCGCACCTGCACCAGCTAATACGGAGGACTCAGAGTGAACATAGCGGGCCGTCGCCTCCCTCACTAGGACCTGTAAGTCTCCTCATTTGGATTAACTACAGCGATCACTAGTGATGGGCGAATATATTCGCCAGGGGCAAATTCACGAAAGAATTCGCGAATCGGCAGCGAAATTTCGCTTAACGAAAATTCGCTGGAAAAATGAGTCGCGCGTCGTTTTTGATGCAACGCGCCAAAAACGACGCGACGCGCGCCGAAAACAACTCGACACGCGCCGAAAACAAACGCAACGCGATGCGCCAAAATTGACGCGATGCGCGTCAAAAGCATCCCGCAACTCCTGTGGGTATATCCGATAAAGAGGTGATCGCTAGTGATGGTGATTATGACTATTTTGTTTGCTATTTTATTTGTGTTTTGCTTTACTTGTTTTCGTCCCCTTATGATGACATCATTGGTTTTGGTTTTCCCGCCACTGGGTGCTTATTAGGTTGTTGTTCATTTGTGTGGGCACTTTGAGAAAGGCTAGAGTGCTAGCCGAAACGTTAGGCGTTTTTTGTCACTAATAAATACAACTCATTTTTGGTAAGTCCTGAGAGTGCAAGCTTTTTCTTTTTCTTTTGTTCAATATATATATATATATATATATATATATATATATATATATAATCTGTGTGTGTTAGACAATATAAAAACTCAAAGTTTTGAAACTCTTTAACCTTCACTTCCAATTTAGGAAACAGTAAAGTTAAATGACTTTCCTAAAAAAAGAATCCCTCCATGAGAATATATGTTGCGAGCACAGAAAGAAAGTATAAGGGAAGAGACCACAAACCTCCCAGCTCTAAATATGAATTCATGCATCCTTTCCAAGATTGGTTTTATGCTGAATTAATTTGCCACAGACTCAGCAACTACGTCTGTCTCCGCTCTTCACTGTAAACCAGTAAATTGGATAAAGTTGGATCTGAAAGTGAAAAGCAATACAGCCTGTTTTGCTTTCAAACGAAATCATATGACACAGACGTTCCATTCTGAAGGTTTTTTTTCCCCTGCATGGTAAATATAGCAGAGTGACAGATTTGTCAAAGGCAATCCTTGGCAATGCACTAATAGAATTGTGAGAATGACATTCCCATGCAGAATCCGCTTGAATTATATGCATCCCGAGAAATCTCTTTTGTGCAACCTTTCTCCAGTGATCCGTCAGGGTTAAAAGAAAGTTCATTTCAATCTTATGGATGAACCTACTAAGTGACAACCCAGTCAAACATTTGGAACATGCTATTTTATCTATATGCACTGTATGAACATTGAGACACGATGAGAACAGAGAGAATCGAGAGAAAGGAGACAGAGAAGAAGAAGCAAAAGAGCAGGTTGCAGAAAGTTAAAATGGGTCGGAGGGAGATGGGAAGAAGCGTTGCCTTGGAAAGTAGGTTTTGAAAGCCATTGGTTTTGTGTGTATGTTTAGAGTGGACTTTGTTTTTTGATTTCCATGGTATATAAATAGAATGCATTATTTGCTGCTTGATTTCCAGTTTTTGCCACTAGTGTTGTTGCAAAAAAAAAAAACATGGAGCAGTAGTTTCCACTTAAATTTTGTTACATGGTCTGGCAGGCAGACCCCTCCACAACCATAAGCTACACCCATTGTTATAAAAAGCCTCACGCACCAATACTTTCTAGTTTCACCCAAAAGCCATTTTGCTATTTCCTTTTGGTATTTTCTTATAATGTACAGGTTGATGCCCAGTATACATAGATAAGTATGTGGGCTGTAGGGACCTTAAGATGAAAATTGTGCATATGACTTTTCTTGGCTGTCAATCCAGCTTCTGCAAACACAGCTCCTTGCCTGTGTATTGTCATATCATAGCACAACCTCATCATATTCTATATTACTCAATATAATCCAAATATATCATATATATAATCTGCTGCTGTTTAATATCTTCATTATCTTGTTTCCCCTGTTTTCTTCTTCTCTCCTTTTCTCTACAACTCTCTCTGATGCCTTTCCTTTAATCCTCTTTATTTTTAACTATATTTTATCTCTGCATTGTATTTGCATGCAGAAGTGGAGAGGAGCAATATAAAATCCCCAGATTCAAAACTTTTGCATCCTCTCTGGATCTAGAGTATGTAGTGCAGTTTTGGACTCCAGTCCTTAGGAGGGATATAAATGAGCTGAAGAGAGTGCAGAGACTAAGTGCAACTAAACTGGTTAGAGGGATGGAAGACTTAAATTATGAGGGGAGACTGTCCAGGTTGGGGTTATTTTCTCTGGTAAAAAGCCGCTTGCGAGGGAACATGATTACACTTTACAAATATATTCGAGGACATTATAGACAAATATCAGGGGAACTTTTTACCCATAAATAGGATCACCGCACCAGAGGCCACCCCTTCAGACTAGAAGAAAAGGACTTTCATTTGAAGCAGTGTAGGTGGTTCTTCACAGTCAGGACAGTGAGGTTGTGGAATGCACTGCCGGGTGATGTTGTGATGCTCATTCTGTTGATGCTTTTAAGAGGGGCTTGGATGATTTTTTTGGACAGACATAATATCAAAGGCTATTTTGATACTAAACTCTACAGTTAGTATAGCTATGGGCATATATGGTTTGTGTGAAAGAGTGGAGGGGTGTGTGTATGCTGGGTTTTAATTTGGAGGGGTTGAACTTGATGGAATTTGTCTTTTTTCAACCCAATTTAACTATGTAACTATGTAACTATGCTATTTCACAGAAATAAAGAAGTGAAGGGTTGGCATCCCTATGTATCCCTTTCCAATTTCAGCATTACTAGCAGGTGTTATAGTAGGGCTGCCTTCAGGTGTGTTTGGGATGTTTCGCTGGAGGTCTCTGTTTACGAGAACACAAATTTGTTGCTATAGTCCAGTTACTGATGGACATCCCCACTAGTGATGTGTGGGCTGCCCTATACCTGGGGGACCATCGTGTTTACCCTCCAAACTCGCACCCACATTTTTGGGTTACATTGTCGGCTTCGAACTTCCTTTTTTATAGACATGCGCCTGCTTGCCCCGCCCATCATTACTCTATTCTGGTTTTCTGGCATAGTGTCTTATAGGTAGGAGGGATTCTACTAAGAGAATGTGTAAATCTGTATAGCACTCCTTCCTACTAAGTAAGTGGAATTTAAAATCTAAAGTTAATTGTTGACCCTTGTTTAAATGCTTGGCTCACCTTAAAGTAAGCTATTAGTATGCTATAGAATGGCCAATTCTAAGCAACTTTTACTCTTTCCAGCTTTCAAATGGGGGGTCACTGACCTCATCTCATGTAAGGCTACACATTCATTGTCATTGCTCCTTTTTAACACTTCTCTTTCTACCCAGGCCTTATTCAAATTCCAGTTTTTTATTCAAATTGATGCACGGTTGCTAAGGTGAATCCTAACAACTAGATTGCTGAAACTGCAAACTGGAGAGCTGCTGAATAAAAAGCTAAATACCTCAAAAACCACAAATAATTAAAAATAAAAAACAATTGTAAATTGTGTCTCTCTTTAAATCATACTAAAAGGGTCATTCACTAACAATCGAACTGTGGTTTTATTCTACAAATTCTTGGTTTTCTCATTTTCTTAAAAAAAAGTTCTAGAAATTTGAGATAATGAAGTGTATATCCCATGAAAACCACTAGTATGGGACCTGTGCTAATCTTCTTGGACCACTCTTAATCAGTTTAGATTTTTTCAGGTTTTCTGATTTGTTTTCACAAGGAAAAACTCTACTTTTTAGAGGTTTTAGGGTTATTCAGACTTTTTTATCACAGTGTTCATTGCAATTTTCCGTTTGTTCTTTCTTTTTCAGATTTTTTAATAAACCTCATGAGATTTGTATTTTTAGAGTTTAGTCATGATTTTAAAAAAAAACATGATAATGAGACCATTGATAAATAGGCCCCCACAAGTTGACTCAAAGTTGGTTGTACAAGTATCACCGTGTAAAGAGTAAACAATCAAGTGGGATAGTAGACTCATTGGGGGTCATTTATAAAGTTCGCGCAGCGCATAATTGTTTGCAAATGGTAGTTTTGCTCATGTTTTTTCCTGAATGCTACAATATTGCACTACTGTGCTCGTCTTTCCGGTTTTTGCGAATTCGCATTGTGAATTAATTTTCGCAAACAATTCGCAAACAAGACTGGTCTTTGTGTGAGTGCAGGCACTTTGCGAGGTTGTTTTGCACGAAAATGGCGTTAACAGTAACTTAAATTCGCAATTTGCAAAACAGTTTTGCGAATATTTTCTCCACCACCAAAGTTGTGGCGCAGAGTGTTCGCAATTTGTGATCTTTGCCATATTTTAAAAGCTCCTATAGATATTCGCAATGTGAAAAACAAATTCGCAAATCTGTTTGCACACTCATATTCAGCTTTATAAATGTAACCAGGTGCAGGGCAAATGTATTCACTCTGCGAACCAATCTGCCCTGCGCAAACTTTATAAATGACCCCCACTGAATTTTAGGCCCAGGGAGACAGGAGAGCCACCTTTTTACATATCGAAGGCAATACCTTGGTCCCAGTAGTGTTGACAAAGAATTTGATGCTGGTCACTGTGGGTCCTCACATTTAGTTGTATGGGGTACTGAGATTTTTGATTGATAGCCGAGTGTGATGCCTCTTCACTACCTTGACAACACTACTGTTCCATACAGGCTACACTCTAGCAATGATATAACTGGTTATTTATCTTCCTTCAGATGAGCACAGTGATGCACAATACATGTAATAACGTTCCATATCATTAGTCTGAAATCAATCAAGTGGGTAAGTGAGGCTTAACAAGGTACATCCATCATATCAGAGAGCCATCAACGCACAATGTGAAACTCAAGGAATATATATATATTAAATTAAATTAATTTTGATTTTGAATGGAAATAATGATAGCAAGGATGGCCAATTAATCTCTCACTATTGTGACATCAGAGCGAAGGATATTAAACATAGTATATGAGTATTTTGAAAAAAAGTACAGGTTGTATACATGTAGGCATTTCAGTCATTTGTTTTATAATCATAAAGGGTCAGATTATTTTAATGTCACACTGGGGGATACAGAAGGATGCCTAGCATTGTCATGTTTTCTCCATTATTAACTCTTTCCAGATAGTCTGGAGGGTATCTTAACGAATTGGCACCTGTATCAAAGAACTTCAATGTGTATTTGTCAGAATGTGTACACCAGCTTTGTGCAGTCAGCAGCTCTGGGTGGGAGGGGGGTCGCCGACCCTGTAAACTGTTCTAAATTGATACATTTAGTTGATGCATTTCTTATCTTTGTCCCTGCTGAGTAAAATCCCTGGGTTTCATTACAAGCAGCTAGAATTAGAATAGATACAATAGTTGCTAATACTCCAGAGATGCTGCTGAGAAATTTAGCAAAATTGTAACAGTTTAGATTCTGCACCTGAATTACTGAGCTGCCAGACTGAATCACCAGAGACAGGAACATTCAACTCTAAATGTAGATTTTGGAAAAACAGTAAAACATTAATAATTAATGGAAAGTAACTGAAAAAAGAATTTATTTCTGGGGAACAATCTGAAAACAACTGAACTAAAAAAACTATTTACTCAAAAACAGTTAACAGTGCTGCTCAATTCTGCATTGAAATCCATTTCTCAAAGGTCCCTTTAAAGGGAAACTGTCAGTTAATAGTGCTGCTCCAGTAGACTTCTGCACTGAAATCCATTTCTCAAAAGAGGAAACCGATTTTTTTATATTTCATTTTGAAATCTGACATGGGGCTAGACATATTGTCACTTTTCCAGTACCCTGCATCAATTGCAGTGCAGTTTCATCCAATTCAATACCCGCGTTGTGCACGCAATGACAAATTAATTCTGAGAAACAATGGCACATTCTGTGAAAAGACATGGCAATTACATCTGAAACTGCACTTCTCTCACTGCATCAGGGTAAGGGATGTGTCTTGTGACCAGTCATGAACAAATTTTTATCCCAGGCATGGATTCGAAGCAAAATTGCGCACTTTGCCATTTGCAAATGTTTTCATGAAAATTCACCGAGAAAAATTCTGCCGCATCAAAAAGTTGCTAAGACATAATTGTTGCAAAAACAAAAAGTTGCATAAAAAACGCCCATTGACAAAAAAGTCGCTGAGACAAAAAAGTTGCTGATACAAATAAGTCGCCATAAGAAAAAATGCTGATTTACTAATACAATTGGAGTGAGAAAAAATATACATTCATAAAACAAATTTGATGCTTACAGACTTCAATGCATTTCACAAATTTTTTGGCGAAGCAAAATGGGACAGATTTGCACATCACTACTTGTGACCATAAAATCATAGGGGCTCTCCAGGTGCACTTCCTGTAGAATTCTCCACACATTAAGGCCACACTATGGGGCAGATTTACGAAATTCAAGTGAATAAATCGATCGTATTCCGATCATACAATTTTATCGGATATTGGAATATGCAAATTTGGCCACTTCAATCATCGAATACCCGAAATTCGACCATATCGAATAGATCGAATGATCGGATATTCGATAATTCAACCATTCGATGATCGAAGTACTTTGAATTGTATTCGACTGCCTACTTCGCCATATTGAACCTACCGAATTGCAATAGAAGCCTACGGGAAGCCCCCTATAGGCTTTTTTTTCTATCACCTGCTCGAATACCATTCGTATGATCGAATGCCTTGATTGTTCGAATCGTACGAATTTTTAGAGCGATCGGAGGAAATTTCACCATTTTTTTGTGAAATCGAACGATCGGCATTTGATCATACGATTTCATAGAGAAATCAAATACCGAGGTAAAAATAGCCTAAAACTATTCCATAAGCATTTGATAGTCGAATGCTTGTCAAATTTCAGCCGAATTCGAATAAGTGAATAATAGTAAATTTGACCCTATGTGTACTTGGACAATATTATTATTATAATATTATTCTATACCCCATCATATTCAGAAGATAAGCTGAGCCATGTTACATGATACAGTAATGGGATCTGTTATCTGGAAAATAATTATCCAGAAAGCTCAGCATTACAGAAAGGCTGTCTCCTGTCTTTCCATTTCCTTTTCTTTGTAATAATGAAACAGTACCTTGTACTTGATCCCAACTAAGATATAATTAACCTGTACTGGAAGCAGCCTATAGGGTTTATTTAGGGGGGAGTCTTTATTAAAGCTCAAATTTATCAAATTAAAAAAAAATAAATAAATAAAGATTCAACCTAACTCCCAACCATGATTTTGCCTCATTTATTTAAAACAAAAAAAAGACTTGCGGGAAAAAGTCTTGATAAAATTTTCTAGACCCATGAAATTCAATTTTAAATTGTTGCCTGAAACCTTCAACTTTTTAGGATGTTCTAATAAAAATCAGTGTCAAACAGCCTGAGATGCTCAAACATCATGAAGGCAAAAAAAAAAAAAGACATCTGCTACTGACTTTTTACATGACTTAGACTGGTTGTAGCTGGAGTTGTAAGAGGTTTTTCCCCTCTCTAAAAGGGGGTTGAAAAAAAAATTTAATTTTTTTTTATAAGTCCCAAAAAAAGACTAGCGTATTTTAGCATAGGAGGGTGATAGTCTGAAAAAGATTGACATTTTTTTTGGGGGGTTACCCTCCTTCCCCCTTACATTTCCTAACATTTGGCAACACAACTATATAGGGGGCACATGTAGGGCAACAGGACAACTTTATTTTATTTATTAAAGGTTTCCTGGGCTTGTGTAGTGTAATGTAGTGGCTGTAACATATACTTCTATTCTAAATTAAAGTTCCCGCCGTATGCAAATTAGGCTTCATTAGCGTAACAGTGCTCTGCCTAGCGAAGTAACACTAGCGCAACTACACTACCGTTCGCTGACCTGAGTGTAAATTCATACCTTAGTGAATTTGCGCAGCGCTGGTGAAAATTCAGTGAACGCTAGCGTATCGTAACGAATTTTCGGATCTTAGTGAATTTGCCCCAGTGTGTCTACAGACCTGTGTCAAACTGCTGTCACAATTTATGTTTATACATATACAACTCTGTGTTCCCATTTTCTCATAGTAATACTTGTTCATTCTAAAATGGAGCACTTGTGAATGCAGAGCATGTATGGTAAATAGTGGTTATAGTTTATTACATCTTGTTTTATTTGCTGGATGTTATGATATTTCGGTAAGGATGCAAATCTAAAAAATATTAGCTTTCACCAATCAACCGAACAAATATCAATTTCAGAATAGGTCACTGTCTGCCTTCAATGGAATAGAAATTTAAATACAAATTTCTATAATTCTGTAACACTCTCAGACATGTGGGAGAACTTCTACACGAACGTGGGATGTGAATATATATTACCCATGCCATTTTAGTAAAAAGGGGGTACGCTGTCCCATTTCTCTATTCTCTTTAGGTGCAAAATAGGCCACAGGGGCATGAAGGCGTTTGGGTTGTTAATGTAATGCTGTGTGTGTGTTGCAGGTACCATGTGAATTTCTTCTATTTCAAGAAGGTTTTCACTGGTAATGAAACAAATTCCAGAATCATAACAACTGATTCTTTAAAGGTTGATGTGAATACCCATAATCCCATTTCAATTAAATGAAAAAAAAATAAGTGTACTAATAAGGACAAAGGTTGATCTTGTCCACTGACCCATAGTAATCAAACAGATGTTTTATTTGGGTATTCTACCTTCCCTAGACCAGAACATGCTCACTACTCAGCTGCTATGGGATACTCAACTGTGCCTAATCTATACAGGCTGTACATACTAAAGAGTCTGTAACACCTAATGGCACAAATTTCATGCTGTATTGGCAGTACAGGTATCCATTATCCTAAACTCTTTATCCAGAAAGTTCCAAATCAAGGTCCAAATAAACTTATTTTTAAATAGTATTTCTGCTTTTCAGAACGTTGTAATTGATCCAAACTAAGCTATAATTCATCTTTATTGGTAACAAAACTAGCCTGTTGTGCTTTTTTTTTTATTATTATTTTCCAGGAAACTTAAGGTCAAATTATGGAAAGATCTGTATCCCGAAAAGCACAGGTCCTGAGTATTCTGGATAACAGGTGCCATGCCTTATAAATATTCTTCAATATGTTGCTCAACCAAAGAATGCACACTTTCTTCAGAAGGTAACAGAATGCATAGGAAAAGTGGATTCTCACTATGTGCAGGAAGGACTCAATGGTTCTGTACACTGACATAACTACGGGGGTGTAGAGTGTGCAACCACACCAAGGCCCACACCCCCTTGGGGCCCACTGTAGATGCAATGGCATCTTATCACAAGTGAAATGGCAGTGTGTGCTTGACAGAAGATCATGTGCAGGCCCGGACTGGCCATTTGTGGGTTAGGGCAAATGCCAGAGGGGCTGCTATAAGGTCCCATAGAAAGTCAGTGTTTAGTGGGCTGGTGGGGGCTGTTTGGGCCTTTATGTGGGCTGATGGGCCTCTTGTGTACCTGAAATGCCAGGGCCTATTTTAATTCTCAGTCCAGTCCTGATCATGTGCACTTCCGGAGATGAAAGCTGCCATTGGTCTAGAAATTTTATTGGTATCCCAGGTGCCCCCAGTCATGTGACTTGTGTTCTGAAAAATCTAAGTCACTCTTTACTGCTGTATTGCAAGTTAGAGTGATATCACCCCCCCTCCCTTACCACCTCCCAGTAGCCTATCAACTAGGGATGCACTGAATCCAGGATTCTGCCTTTTTCAGCAGGATTCGTATTCGACTGAATCCTTCTGCCTGGTGAACCGAATCTGCATCCTAATTTGCATAAGCAAATTATATCCAGGAAGGGAAATCATGTAACTTTTTGGCACAAAACAAGGAAGTAAAAAATGTTTCCCCTTCCCACCCATAATTTGCATATGCAAATTAGGGTTCGTATTCGGTTCGGTATTCTGCTGAATTTTTGGGGAAGGATTCAGGGGTTCGGCCGAATCCAAAATAGTGGGTTTGGTGTATCGCTACGATCAACCGTACAATGGGATGGTGACCAGATAACAGCTCCCTGATATCTACATTAATGAAAATGCTCACCTAGTGGTAAATACAAGAACAGCACTCAGTAATAAAAATCCAAGTCACATTGAGTAGGAGAAACAACAGCCTTTCAGAAAGCAGTTCCATAGTGCAGCACTGGCTCTATCTGAAAGTACATGACCAGGGAAAATGACTTGAGATGTCTGCCTACACACCAATGATACAACTAAAAAATACATTTATTATTTCAAGAGTGTAGTGATGGGCAAATCTGACGTGTTTCACTTCACCAAAAATTTGTCAAATGGTGAAAATTCACTGAAATGCGTTGAAGTCTATGGAGCGACAAAATAATTTTTGAAACACAACAAATGTATTCTATGGGCATCATTTTCGCTATGAAACTTGGTGAAAAATTTCACTCATCCCTATTCATGAATACATTTTTAATGGTAGGATGAATTACAAGGTATTAACTAAGCATTCCACTTTACTATTACAATCCAGTTATTACAATATATTTTAGCGTGTAGTGGTTCTTTAAATCAAATTTTCTATTACAGGTTTGTGTATTCGTTCTTGTTGTCTTGTATGCCATCTGTGATCTCTTGTTAAAGGCATTGAATTTCTAAACATTTGTTTAATACATTTTCTATTACAGGGTTGTGTATTACAGGTTGTGCATTAGTTCTTGTTGTCTTGCATCCCATCTGTGATCTCTTTTTAAAGGCATTGTATTGCTAAACATTTGTTAAGCCTAAAAAGTATTGTTACACCAGACACCCAGAGGCCTTATGCCTCTATCCCTGATTGCATTGCATTATTTAGTAGAGATGTACTAGCAGGTGATGTTTAGCAAATAATGAAAATGTTTATATAATCTTCCAGCAACATGCTCATTTTATGCCTTGCTGCACACCTACCTCCCCACCTGTCTTTTTTTTAAACTTTCTTAATTTTTGTTTTTCAATAAACACACACGGAATGCAGTAAAGGTGTCTCCCTATACGTGTGTCGGAACATTAATTTGTCACGACACCTCTCAGAATTGAGAGTCTGCCTCTGCAATGATTTATTAGCCCTTGCTCCCACCCCTGCATCTTTACTCCCTGCAGCTCTTTGCAATGAGGATTAACTATATTGAAGAAAAATAAAAAAAAAGAGCAGGGAGCAGTCAGGAATATTAACTGGGTTCTTTAATCTGTGCTCATTTTGTGCAGAACTGTAGCCCAGGAGTGGGAAGACAAACTAGCTGAATTTCAATTCCGTTAAGTCCCCAGATAACCAGATGATTCAGAGACAGCTCCACTTGCGCTGGCTCCAAAGAAACACCCTATCAGTATCTGCAATGCATTGTTTTGTAATTACACTTCTAACTGTGTTGGGATTAATTCCTGGACTGGACAACATAAAATCAAATGCTGATCAATAGATAGTAAACACGCGGCAGTGTATAATGTTACTGAACAATCCATAAACACCCAATTCTACTGGCGAAAGACTACTGAAATATACAAGGAGCAGAGCCATGGAATATTCATGATCTATTTATTTGGGTAGCAGATTGGAGAGTAATTATATAAGGAACATTATCGACTTATTGAAAAATGAAGAAGAATGTATGACGAACTTCCATAAAAGAACATTATTTATAATGTTTAAAAACATATCTATTGAGCCAAAGGCAGAGGGTGATATTTGGGGGCAGATTTACTATTGGTCAAATTTGAGGGTGAATTTACCCTCGAATTCGACCAATCGAATTGTGGTCAAATTGATATCCTTCAGATTCGACTATCGATAAAATCAATTTTAACCATTCGATCAAATTTTTTTATTTGATCAAAAATAATTAAAAGCAGTTTGGTAGGTTAAACTGGCGAACTAGGCAATTAAATAAAAATTTAAAGGGGACGTTATTCGACTGTTGGTTATTCGAATTATTCGAATGATTCAATCCGATCGAATTTTCAAAATTCGATTGTCGAAGTGGTCTTCAAAAACATTAAAAAATTCTAATTCAAATCTTTTTGAAAATTCGATCGAATTTCGAATCCTTCATGTGAATTTGATAAATTTGTCCCTTTGTGTTTGGGGAAGTTAATTTAAGGGGTGCTTCAGTCTGTAATATGATGCAGAGAGTGATATTCTGAAGTTGGTATTCATTTATTTTATTTGTTGTTTTTTAGTTATTTCTCTTTTTAATTAGTAGTTCTCCAGTTTGCTATTTCAGCAGTTTTGATTGCTAGGGTCCAAATAAACCTACAGGGCCAGATTTCAAGATGGCCATGCCCATAGGCACCCCACTACTCTCCAATCTCACCCACCCTACTTCCATCCTTCCTCATACCTGAATTCATCCTCCCCAACTTCCCCCTTGACTTGCCTTGCCCAACAGCACGTCTACTTTGCACACTCTTCCCCCCTCTCACATTCCCCCCTCTCACCTCACTCCCCTGCACTCATACCCTCCCCAACATTCCCACCATCAACCA
>CM044447.1:112886915-112906627 GCA_024363595.1 Xenopus borealis | reverse complement strand
GCCGAGACCAGGGTGCTTGGCACTTGTTCTGGTATTGGGTGCCGACCGTGACAATTGATTTGAATAAGAAATTTGAATATTAAAAAGGGGAGGTCCTGCATAGAAAGATAAGTTGCAATAACAATAAATGTGTATCCTTACAGAGCAGTTGAAAGCTGGAAAGAGTCAGAAGAAAAAGGCAAATCATTAAAAAAAACCTGTAAAAAAGAATTAATAAAGAGAAATTTAAAAGTTGGTGAAATTCTTTAACATACTAAAAGTTGACTTAAAAGAGAACCACAACTTTAAGAGCTTGGGAAAAAAATCTTTAAGAATACATCCCTGATGCCCCCATTCCCAACAAGCTTTTACCCCTTTATAATATGCTGGAGTATGCTGGAAATTGCAGTTCACAAAAATCTAGCTGGACAACATTGCTGTGGAAAGTGTATGTCCCCTTTAATCAGATTAAATACATACTGTACTTCTTGTTTTCTCAGGGCTGAAATCTTGTAAAGGAGCAAAAAACAGTACCTGCAGACCTTTTTTGAAAGAGTTCTTTATAGTATATACATGGTTGGCGGGCTTTATTGTAACATACCACACACCCCTCTTATTATTTTTCACATCCATTACACTAAGTCTTTTGTTGAAGCTGGATATGCAATATCCTAAGTGTTTTCATGCCTATTATGTCAGCAATAAAGTGGATTCCGGAGAAACTGTTATAGTGCCAATCAAAATCTCCTTAAAGGTGTTTTAATGTCCACCCACTCGTACACAGCAGGCAGTAAGGGGCTGTTTATACCATTTTAACACTGTCAGAGTTTTGTTGAGGCTTTAAGATTGCTGTGTTGACCTCCATTATTTATGATGTGATGTGGAATTGTTTGCAGTTGAAAGATCCTTACTAGAATAAAATGAGCTTCTCAATTATGGCCATATAATTCATTTTTTTCCTTTCTTTTTTGCACCAGTATCCCAGGGGCTGTTGGATAACACTTTTTCCAGGGGAAGTGATGTTTGGAGATGACACAAGGCATTTGACTGCTTTGTGATGAATGACAGAACTTCTATAAAAAAACACAAGGTCAAACACATTTTTTTGGGTAAGCAGATGATCCCATTTGGCTTCTTGTTTGTTTTTCTGCCTAATATTAATATGCAGATTGTCAGAAATATCCCTCATCTGCTGAAGAACAGAATCCCAATCAGACACAGCTAACTATAGCAGTTGCACTTCTAATCATAGTAATCATCAGCTACATCATCTGTGGCTTTTAAGTGCCTGATCCATATGCAGCAAACCTCATCTAAATAGGTTTTATTTTTTCTTTGTTCCCTGGGTTTAGATAATCATAGAGAATAATTCAAGATGATTAAAATACTCTCTCCAAAGTGCAGGCTGATATCTCTGTTATGGGCATCTGCTTTTATGACAGATGAACCTCAGTTTCTGCTTGATGAATGCTTAACTTCTCAATGAGCATGTGCAGTATCATTGACACCCTAACGAGATCCAAGATGGTGAGCTTCTGTGCAAAATGTTGATGACCTGTATCATAACTGTTATATAGATGCAGAAGCATGTGTTCAGCCTCGTGTTTTTCTAGGGTCATGGAACTCCTCTGTAAATTGTAATATCCCTATATTTTATAAAAGGGGGTACTTTATTTAAAATATAACATTGCGTATACTAAACTAACTGTAAATCTCAAGATCACAATTGACATGGACATTATGCTTGCTCAAGAAGTCATCCAAACATTAATATAATATGGCAGATGGGGCACAGCTTGCCATATGTTATGTTATTGTTTTAGGATCAGAATAATCAGACGGCAAAAGCTATTTAATCAAACAAAACAACTGCTTTCATGGCAATACTTTCCATGGAAATCAAGAACTTGAACATAATTGTTCCATAGTAATAATGGTCAACTGCATCCTGGTAAATGCAGTAAAAACATTGATGATGTTTTTTCCATGGTTACAACTCCATTGTAACCATTGTAACAATTTTGTTTCCATGGTAGTGCTAACCATGGGGATTAATGTCATTCTAGTGATCACAGTTGTCTTTCTCTCCATGGAAACAGTCTCCATGGTAATGATTTCCATGGAGATGGTTGCTATGGATACTGTCACCATGGTAGAAGTTGCAGCCATTTATCATCCTGCATGCTTGCTTAGTACAATGCTTGTTAAGCACTGCCCCTTCATTCTAGTCTCTTATTGTTACATGTGGCTGGCACCCATCTTCTTTAGAAAATCAGACAACCTCTCAAGCATCCCCATTCATAACTTCTAGTACTGTAAGTCACATATACAGTACAGAATTTTTTAGAAAAGGTTCTGTACTGTGCATGTGCCCCCCAACCCCATGTCCGACAGTGCGCTCTTACCCCAAACCGATGTGTTTAGCTTTTTTTTTAAATACATCCAATCTTTTGCATATGAAATAATCACAGTTCCTCTTATCTGATTAAATATTATGGGCTTCTTTTGCATTCCATTATTCTCACCATCCATGGGTAAAATTACTGCATTAATACCAAGAAATTAAATGAATTGTGAAGTTTGGATGGTTTATTGCTCTAGCTGGTACTCCATCCTTGTCATTTTCAAAGTCCCATGTACCCAATCACTGCCAATGAACTAGTTCACCCCCCTCCAACTTCCCAACCCTCAATTACATTGTTGTTACACTACTATTGTAAAATGGCCATTTTAAAACTACAATCTGATTACTCCTCAGAAGTCCATTTTATAATTTTAAAACAATCTGAAGTATTTTCCTGTTTGTAGGCGCACCATGTGTTTTACTAGCCACCATCAAATATCTTTCTTCTGAAAGGGCCAATATTCCATCCTTTTTTTCTTGTCCAAAAATGTAAGAGGTGTTACTGTCTCAACATTCCTTATCACCCGCCCCTCCTTAACCCTCATATAGGGTCATAATTTGTGTGTGGATAGGTGCAACCCAGGGTCGTGGTATGTCGTAACTACTGTAGGTGTTACTGTCTCAACATTCCATATAACCTTCCTTTACCTACAGGTAGCGCCATCATTTGCTATCAATAATAGGTGAGTCCTAGCAACCCAGGGCCATGATATGTAATCACTAGGTTCATGAGTAAATGAAGAGGTCTATAAATAAAACTCTGGACAGAAGAGAAAATACCTTAGGGTTTCCCACAGCCTGTACAGGACATATATTATAAAGCTATACCAACTACAGAAACATCTGGGGGCATAGTGAACCATTAAGCTGTTGCAGATTAATGTAAAAAGAGGGGCAACCATTGAAAATTGTGCAATTATTTATTTATACTATAACTGAACTAATGTGAATATTCTTGATTTTGCTAAATGTAAAAACAGGTGTTCTGCTGGCAGCGCTGTCCGATCCCTGTGATGTAGCATATGCCCATTAAAAATACACAGAAATTCAATAATGAACTCCCTGAAAATAGTTCAGTCTCTAATAAATGCTATGTAGGGACAATGGACAGACACTGTGAACGATGTACTTTGTAACCACCAGTGTCTAGCTTTCTGTTTCCTTGTTAGCACACTTATTAAATCACACAAGTGACAAGAGAAGAGAGAAAAGAAATGGAAAATCTCCTTAACACTTGTGCCATTCATAGATGACAGTATCTGTAATATCACTGCAAGCAGCTAAAGAAGCAAAGTAGATCTAAAGGTGGCCATAAACGGGCCGGTGAAAGCAGCTTATCGGCCCATGAGTGGGGGCCTCTGATGGGCTTACCTGTTCATTATGCGGTCCTGCATTCCGTCTGCCTGTACCTCCTCCATTGCGATCCGAACGTTGGGCCCTAGAGCCCATGATTGGATCACCCGATATTGCCCACCTCAAGGTGGATCAAGGATCTCACCATGTATGGCCACCTTAAGGTACCTTTTTATATTGTTGGCTATATTGACATGGTATACACAACAAAATACATTTGACTTTATCAACTCACTTCCATCTTCTAGGGCTGAATAATTACATAGTTACATTGTTAGATCAGGCTGAAAAAAGACAAAGTCCATTTATTCTGCCTGTTTATAAATCATTAGTCCCTATCGTTAGAATGAAATTAAGTTCTGGCCACCAAAAGAAAAATTATATAATGGGAATGTATCTTGTGGTGCCACAATGGAATGGCCAGATACAGTTCAGTGTAAAATTCAGCCCAACAAATGAATTGTATTGCATGAGAAATGTAAATACTGATAAAAAAAAAACAATGAGTACCGGGCTCAAGTTGTAGAAACACACCTATGTAGATACAGTGATCCAGGTGTTCCAGCCCCATACTCTTAGCTTGAGAGAGTGGGCATACCATTATGACATAGGAACAAATGGGTATCAGGTCCCTGGTAACCCACAAAAAAAGTGATAAAAAAGTAAAAACATCTTTATTTCTACCATAAAAAAGCCTTACTCAATTGGTGCCCACATGTCACTTAGTCATAGGCATTGGTGTTTTGGCCTATATGTTATAAAGTTATAGAAAAAGGTCATAAAGCTTCAAGCACATCCAACAATAATGACACAATTCACTTCAATGAGGAATTGAATATTAGGACATGTATAGCATAGGCTGATAGACACTCTCTACATTTGTATTTTATTTCCAGTTCAACATGTGAAAATAGACATGCAAAGCCAAAGGTGCACCAAGGTAGTCAACAAAAAACTGCTGCAACAGAGGTAAGGCAAAAAAAAAAGTAGACTATGGCATATTTTTGTACTTTGCATGCTGTATAGTGTTTGCTAAATGACCCCTATAATCCTGTGCTATGATTACAAGCAAAGAAACAAGGAACTTTAAAGGAATGACATCAGTTTAAGAGTGTGTGAGGTACAAAGTTTGTAGAGAATTTGCAGACAGGGATACTATGGTTGAGTTGCAATGCATAATGACTCTTTCAAAAAATTGCTAATGATATCTGTATTGCAAAGAAAATTTGTCAGTAGCCCTATCATTTGCAAAACAATTTCACTGTTTATCTCTCTGTATAATGAAGAATTTAGTATAATTGTGAAATTAACTAAAAAAAGTTAATTGAATAATAGGAAGTTTAACCAAATACATTAAAATATCTATTTGTCCTGGTAAGATTGTCAGAATGTGCTAACAATTCTCTGCCACATAAAAAATGTTGCCTTTTTGTAAAGCCACTGTCAAATGTAGAGAGACTGAGAACATAGGGAAATCATCCTTTGGAAAAAATGAGAATGTTGTTGAATTTGGGAATTGTAAGGCATTGGTGGAGAGGGCTGGGATCACTTTGAGAAGGAACAGAGAGCAAATGTAGTTGAGAGAAACTAGTGAGAATGGACACCAGGGAGAACCAGATCAGGGGAAACTGCAAGCACTGCCAAACTGAAGTCAGTTGGCATGGCAATCAAGGCTGCATCAAAGAGAAGACCAAAATGTAAACACTCCACTAAACAACCAAACACAGTCAAATGGCAGAGTGGTCTGAAATAAAAGTAAAATGAAAAGTGCATAAAAAATTCCATAATTGGAACCAAGTCAAGATGCACTCAAAGAATGTATAGAGGAACATGAAAGAATAATCTCCCATTGTTGTTAGAGCATATACTGTATACTGGTGGTGATGGATACACATATCCAGGCAGGTAGGAATAATGGTAATAATTGTACTTATGTGTATTAAAGTGGTATTGGTTTAGTGATCAGCAATAAAAATGACAGGGAGACTTTGAAAAAACATGAAAGCTACCTCCATCAGTTCTGGCTTATTGAGGAGTTGACTTGTTCTCAATTTCAGCTACTTGTATTACCTTTAACTAGAGGTCCCTTATGTTAATGGTCCATATATTTCACTGTAGGATTCACATTGTTTCATGGCCTTTTCCCATCAAATAAATATTCCAGTTTTGCCAGTAGCTTTTGTTTTGAGACCATCCAGCTATCTCCTCTCGTTCCCTTCAGAAAATCATTATTTCAGGCATCACCTGACAGTGTTAGATCTTGGGGAAAGAGTGTTATGGAATTCTGAGAGCCAAATAAACCTATTATTCATTGGATGTTCACAAGGACAAATCCAATATGCAGAAAAACAGAATCATCAATCTCCGTTTTTTCTACTTTCCAAAGATTTCTCAGTGGTACCTAACAAATGATTTCACCAACAAGCAGACTTTCTATTAAGATTTCCCACAATAATGCCTTTCCAAATGATAAATTAATTATCGCTCTGGACAAATTGGCAAAGCCCCCGCAATGGTTCTACTCTTCGTCTAAGCTGCAAGCTGTACTGTAAGTTTGAGGATGTGCTTAGAGAAATGATTTTAATATTTAATCTCCTTCACGCCTGACTATGCTTTGCTTTTTTTTTTTTACGGCGCAGCAGGGAACTTGACTACTATCCTACAATCCTCTCTGCAAGGGGGTCATAAGCAGCCCAAATTATCCACTGGCTACCAAATTCATGCTGTAGTTTACTGCTATTATAAGATGTGAAAAACTAAACCTCTGCTATTATTAATGCAAAAAAACACTGAGAACTTGAAGGGGCCTGGAGGCTATTCCTAGCAACCTTTCATAAATTAATCCAAGGAGAATATGAACATAGGGTGGGGGTGTTCTTACATGCCATAGTTTAATGTGCTGTACAGTACATGGACAAATTAAAATCCAACATCTCAATGCAGGCAAACAAATACCATACAGGGGCATATACAAAGAGAGTCAAATTTAGTCTTAAAATCAAATTACCACATTTGGGATAAACTTACCCTATTCCAGTGCAGTGAAGCCTATGTAATGACTATGTACCTATGTGCAATCAATGCAAGTGTTTCTCCTTTGTAGGGTGAATTTACATTTGTGTATCAAATTTGCTAGCTTGAAGTTTCTCATGCATCAGCAGAAAAATGGATTCCATTTTTGGTAGATTGCACCAGTGTGAGCATAAGGCAAGGTGAGAACAGATAAGTGATATAGTGCTCACAGGGAATGCTTCTTACTGGATAACAGAATCCAATCATCAAGAATAGGATGCCTACGTTGAAGAGTTGTACTGTAGGAATAGAATGGTTTTTAGGAAAGATTTATATTTGCTTTAACTGAGACTTGGGGTTTTTACATTTTACATTTACAATCCCAACTGCAAACTGGAAAATGCAATTATGAAAGAATGCCATCCTGTTTTTCTTATTGGGATATTGGAATTGCCAGTCCTCAGTTATCTGCACCTAAAATAACATCTGCACCTAACTGTCTATCCACAAGTCCATGTTTTACTTGGCAAATTGATAAGGTGAAGCTACATCCTCAACATTATTATGTCAGTGACATCATATCCTGTATTCCAAAAAAGTTAAAAGACAAAACACTGGAGTTTTTTTCATGTATTAATGTAGGCTTAAGTTTACAAGTTTTAAATGTTAAATATATACATTGTTTAAACGTTTTTTTAACCATTTAATGTTCATGACACAATTGTACTCTGGCTCTCCATTGCTTTTTTTTGCTTCCTTGGACAGCTATTTTACCAAAAATCACTAATAAATACATACATTTAGCAATTATATACCCACCATATTTAAACTGACATAAGCATATGTATGTTAATGAAGTTTCACTATGAAGAAAGTAAATCTAGCGAAAATTTGCTAAGAAACTTTAGTGCTGACTAATTATCTCTGGCAAAAGTACACCAGTGTTTGTTTGCAGAGATGAAATTGCTCATTTTGATAAATACGCATATTCGCCATAAAATAATGTTTGACGGAGTTGGATGAAGCATGGCGGAGCCTTTTGAAGCAAACATTTGCACATAAGTAAATATGCCCCTTTGTGACCAATTATTATTTGAATGGGTGTAATCCTTCTCTAAGTGGACTCTAGCCTTCCAAATAGGTATACATAACTTAATGGTACTCTAGTTGCAATTGGATTGTTCAGTGAGAATCCTCCCCACAAGTTGCATCAGTCATGTCATTGTTGACTAACCTATCAAGATCACCATTTGAATATTACACTGCAATATAGACTTTGGACTGATTTCTTTCTCACTTTCCACAGCCTGTGAAGGGATGTAACGTTATGAGCACTGTAATACAAAAACGGACATTTACAATAATATTTAAAGTATAATGTGAGTACATATTACACTATAGACTATTGCTTTGAGTTACTTTTGATAAATATACCGTGACCTGGACAAATGAGAATCTTCATAGTCATATTGACTATTGATTTGCAATTAGAATATATATATATATATATATATATATATCCAACAAAAAAGTCCAGACACTATAGTTTGGGTAAATAAAAAATCTTTACCGCTTTTTCATGCAACGTTTCAAGGCTCCCGCCCCCTTATCAAGCAATGCATTGGATTGCTTGATAAAGGGGCTGGAGCCTCGAAACGTTGCGTGAAAAAGCGGTAAAGATTTTTTATTTACCCAAACTATAGTGTCTGGACTTTTTTGTTGGATATATTGTTGGTCCACGACTGTGGACTAGGTCGCAGACAGGTACCGAGCTCCACTACAGTTTGTATGTATATATATATATATATATATACACAAGAAAATAAAAATACATGTGCAAAAACATGTTTTTCTCACTGCCTAATGGAAAATATATACATTTTGCAAAACGCATATTGTTTCCATAAAGTAAATTAACTAAATCCATTTCTCCATTTATTCTTTATAATGTAAACATTATCCAATGTTGGGGGTGTGCTTCTCTTTGTTTTAAAGCTGATTTATTTGCTTAGGCAGAAAGATTCAGTTTCATTTTATAAAGACCTTCCTATTACTTTTGTGCCATTACAAATCCTGTAATAAACCACAGGTAAGTCAATCAATATATATATATGCATTTTGCTGGGAATTACTAGGGGTTCACCACATATTTAGGAAGAATCTAGAGTTACATTTAATAATTGAATTTTTTTCTATAAAATAAATGCACTAAAGCCAAGTCTCAGTCCTGGGAAAGGAAACTGTGAACAGACATTTCAATTACTGGACAAACCGAAAGGCATGCATTGGATAGAATTGCTGAGCGATAGCACTGCCCTGTGTTTCAAGAGTGTTAATGCAGATCCTTGTTTGGATCAGCACCTCAAGATAAGAGCTAAATAGTAATGCTTCATTAAGTGATACATTTAGAGAGATACTCGGTTAAGTGGCCAGATAAAGATTGGAGTAAATTATGCCAAAATACTAACGTTTGTATAGAGAAGATACATGGGCATTTTTTTTAACTATTTGATGTAATAATTTCTCAGAGATATAGATGTACAGGTATGGGATCCATTATATAGAAATCTATTATCCAGAAAGCTCCAAATTACAGAAAGGCCATCTGCAAAAGACTCAATTTTATTCAAATAATCCACATTTTTAAAAATGATTTACTTTTTCTCTGTAATATAAAACAGTTCCTTGTACTTGATCCAGCTGAATGAAGGAATGAATCTTTATTGGAAACAAAACCAGCCTATTGGGTTTATATCAGGTTTACATGATTTTCTAGACTTAAGGTATGAAGCTCCAAATTACAGAAAGATCCTTTATCTTTATAACACCAGGTTCTGATAACAGGTACCATACATATATTGAGAGGTTGGTGGAAGCCATACGACCAGTAAACATAACAAGAGTAATGCAAATCCTGTGATTGTATTAGCAGCCTTATGCGCTCTAGCCATTTATATATATGTAGAGCATGCTGAGGGTTTGGCTGAAACATCCATCAAAGACCCCCTGGCTTCACTACAAAAATGTTTAAGTTTACTTAAATGGAACATAGACTTTCCTTAGAACTTTTTGTCCCCCATCTCGCTAACATAGTTGGGCCAAATACAAGTACTTGAGAAATCTCTGCTGGAAATAAAACTAAGTAGTCCCTGTTCTTTCCCTGCTCAACTGTTTGAATTACAGTACTGTATGTCTTGTGCAACATTGTTTTTGTGTTTTTTTTGTTGTTCTCTATTGACAAGGTTACACCAATGGGGACTATAGCCAACCCCTCTTTTGCCAGTATTTTTATCCATACTGTATTATTTAGAAGGATGATTTTCTGAACAGAAACCCATTCTGTCAGTACTTAAACTCTTTAATTTTGCTTTGCTGGAAATATTCTCTTCTTCTGACAATGGCCGTTAGAGGTATGGTGTAAAATGATAACCAGTTAACTATAGCTAATGGGAGTCATTCTACAATTAAATTCACATATGAGTGGTCCAGCATTAGGGTTACACGCAAACCGCTATAGAAAAAATGTAGACTCTAATAATATCCTATATGCTAAGAGTTTCCATAGCAAAAGTAGAATTGAAGGAATTCAAAAGGGACAGTTTATATGTAAGAAAATATGTATATATAAGAAAATTGCATCCTTCCATGACAGTTTTCATCATGTTAAAATTGAAAATTTTAATTCCATGTATGTTGGCCAAAGATATAGCAACAGCATTGCTGAGTATCCAATAGGTTTTGTCTATAAAGGGTATCCAGTAGCCTGAATTGAGACAATAACTTGTTACAAAGTTATTATTTAGGACAAAACATAAAAAATATGGTTCCTAATGGCTATATCATTCCATTAAGAACAAATTCTTGCTGAAAATCATCCCGTGTGGTTTATATCCTGAAAGCCTATGTAGTTAGGCGTTGGAACAAAAAACTGCAATCATGCGAAGAGAAGCATAGTGTAACCTTAGTTATGCTGGGAAGTGTAGTTTAGTAACATATCGGATGAACAACGCCAAGAATGGAGCTTTTGCATAGTTCATACCATGTCCATCCATTTCTTTAAGGGCCTGTAAGAATGCACATTGGTTAAAACATGCAATACAATGTTGCAATGACATCCTTATGCATCATTCGTATGCCTGATCTGGCTCTAGACTGGCATGTCATTTTATTCTGAATGTTAGTCCTAAATTTGGGCAACTGAAAATGACAGCCCAGAGCATATCCTGTGAAATAGCAGAAAAGAAGATGTGGTGCTACTAGGGACCTCTTCTAAGGCTCAGGTGTTCACTGCTGAAGGTTGTAGTCATGGGGCTACATAGAATCACAGGATATTTTCAACTGCTGAAAGGTTGTAGTCATGGGGCTAGCACAGAAGCCCAGAACATAATATATATTATTTCTAGCCTACTTAATTTAAAGTATAGACTTAACTTTACCTTCAAGGTAATTTTATCTAACAGATTTAGACATACAGTAGCATCTTCATTTAGTAGTGACATTAATGTTCTTCCAGTATATTTGATAGTTATTTTTTTCTGGTGTCTAGTCTAGCTGGACTCCATTTGCCCCCTAGCCAGTGCTTGCTGTCCAGGGAAATCAAATGCTGATGACATCAAGCCAGCAAAGCAGCCCTTGAATGCACTTTCCCGCTGCAGTGTTATGAATCTTTACCGACACAGCTTGAGAAGATTCATTGTGTGTATCAATCTTCCCAGGACTCTCAAGCTGCAGCTGGCGCTACATATTAATGTTTAAGTCAATTTAACTGCATATTCAGTCCCCGTCTACATGTCTATGCCCTAATCACAGCATCAAACAGAAACTAACAATTCCATAAAATCCTCCTGGAAGGGAGAAATATTTTACTTTTTTCTGTGTGTTTTCTCTTTCTTTCCAGAGTATAAGTACAGAATATAAAGACATAATTCTTGTACTCCCACTTGCCATATTTATTTTATGAGCTAAATATTTAGTTAAAAGACACTGTATCTGGCTTGAATTCTCAGTCCCCCGCCTGCTTCATATTGCGACTGTTTGTCAAAACCTAACATATTTAATGGCTCGTCTGCTCGTTGACAATACCCTATACGAGGCGTTCAAATATTATGCACTTATACATTATTCTGAGTTAATAGTTCCCACTTTTGCCACAAATGTTTCAAAGTAGCTTATATTGAATATTGAATTTGCAATATTTGTGGACAAGAGAGAAATTCTAGAGTTATTATTAGTACTTCTGGCTTATTTTGTCAATATTTGCATATGTTCCTGCAGGCATATTTTCAACTGCAATTAAATGTTTATATTCTATTTCTATTTAAATATTCGATTTCAGTTCTAGCAGCACTGGGTCCTGAAGTTATAATTAGCCTGAAAAAAAAAAAGTTATTACTTTTATTTTACATCTTTATGATTAATTTCTGTAAATATCCTACAATTATAACCATGTTTCTCAAAATATATAGTGATACACAATTTCAGCAGTACTATAGAATCAATTAGATGCAACTGTATCCAACTGTATAATGCACCATGCATCACCACTAAGGGAAATGTATTAAAATTAGCAACAAAAATTATTTTCAACATTCATTCCATTTTATTTTTATTTTTTTAACAGTCACATTTTTGAGATGTATCAATTTTAAAAAAATCTTAAAAATGTGGCAACTAAAATTTTGTTGGCCTCTGTAGTGAGTCTCAGCGGGATGCATGTATTCAGTATTCAAGCCATTTAATTTTTTTAACACTGAATTGTTCAAGATTTATAAAAAAAAATCTAACATTTTTTTGAGTGAAAAAGTGTGGCAAATAAAACATGATACTGTATATTTTCAATATTCAAGCTATCTCAGGTCTTAATTTGTTTTACTACCAAAAAACTAAATGAAGTCATTGGAATGCAAATTTCAATAGTTGTTTTATTAGTTTTTTTAATCAAATGTTCAAGATTTATCAAGTTAAAAACATTATGGAAATTTGAGTGAAATTAATCAACAACTTAATCCTGGCATGTTTCTGTACAAGACAATACTTTTTAATAATTTTAATATTGAAGTTAATTAAAAAAAAAAATAGCAGTTAAATTCTGAAAGTTGAATTGAATGATGCAAGCTTTATTGTCATCTAACTTTTCCCCCACTTAACCCACACACTAATGACGTGTACACTTTGAATTGTAAAGGTGGCCATACATGGACAGATTTCATGTGACATGACTAATTTTAGGACAATCCAAGCAATCATAAAACTTACAATCATTCCAACAACATTGTCCCAACAATAGTTTGAAAGAGTTTAAACATTTTCTTTGTAAAATTATGAAATTAGTCAGTGGATGGAACACTGACCATTAAACGTTGACTATGCATGCAGGGTTGAGTAAAATGCAAATGTAACCAAAGGAACAGAGAGCCCTTGCAGCCAACACGATATGACAAAAGTCTCCTTACATATCGTTAACCATTGATGTATGAATTATACGCTAAAATCATTGGTTAACTGCTAACATCGTTTGCATGGTGGGGACAAAATCTACCCATGTATCACCAGCTTGAGAAGTGCAGTAAGTCATCATTCTTCTCCATTGAAACCAAGGGTCAACACATTGACTACAGGTAATGCTACTATGCAAAGAAATAAAAGACTTTAAACACTATGAAAATAAGTTAGGGACCGCCATGTGGGGTTTACCTTGACGTGGTATGGCGGCTTATCAACTTTAGGATCATAACTTTGTACAAAATGACCCCTGTCTTTGAACAATATGAACTGGCATTTATACTGATTTAATTATGAGACAGGGGCCCAGGGAGTGGTGCTTTACAAGTAGCACTCCCACTATATTTAAATATACTTTAACTTAGCCTTAGAGTGCTCCCACGATCCCCCTTTTTTGATATTCTTCTCCATTACCTTCCCAGCCAAAAGCCAAGACAAGCAAGAACTATTATAAATTCATCTTTTATAGAACCATGTTAGTATGGATGGTAGCATTGGGGTCCATCTACTATATATAGATGAAAATCTGTTGGAGAGTTATTTTTTGTATTATATTTCTATATGTATTTTTATTGGGCATTTTACAGGGGCTATTATCACCACATATATAAAGGTGAAAGCCAAGCAGATATTTTTGCCACAGCTTCAACTCACTCGCTTCACCTTATATTTATAAAACCTTTTGATTCAGGTAGAACGTCTCCTGGTCAGTCAAGAAAGGATAAGGAATATCTATAAAAACACAGATAGAGCAAGATTTAATGGTACATTCAGCTCAGCTTGATGCAACACTCTTGGGCTTTTGTTCCATTGTAGTGAATGGTGTGCTTCTGCAATGTTTGGCATCATGTTGAGATGTAATGCAACATTACAGCCCACTTTATCTGTATAAGAACACAGATGCTATTTACTGTAGCCTTGAATATACAGTAAATAACAATAGGGTCAACATCTGCTTTAGTCAGCCTTTCACAGATATATTGACCATAGGGGAACTGGAGTAAGTATTGTCAACAAAGCACCTTAGAAGAAGCTTTATACTAAAAATATACTGTATCTTTATTTCCCAGAATTTTCATGTAATTCACTTTTATCTGTTGTAGAGTTCATTCTAGGCTTGTGTGCCTCCAGGGATTTTAAATTCCATCCTACTCTACCCAAGGGCAATTGATGAATTCACAGTGACAGGGTATAATGCTCATCAATTACACCCTGGAAATTTGTACAGAAACATGTACGAATACCATTCTTTTCTTTCCACAAGGCACTGATTAATTTGTATCATTGTAGCAAGTACAGTGTCATATATTTCCTCACTAAATATTTATGTGTATTTAAAGATTAATGCAACTGTTTACAGTTTAAATGTTATGTGAGTTATAGAAGTATAACAAAGTAAACCTTCTCAGAACGTTTCACCTAAATATACCAGTAAAACCTCAAAGTAATGCTGCTCTGAGTCCTCTGTCAAAAGAAATACAGCATTTCTTTCTTCTATTGTGTACACATGGGCTTCTGTATCAGATCTTTCAGTTTAAACCTTTGCCCTGGGTGTGAGCATGCTCAGTTTGCTCCCCCCCCACCTCCGCTGTAATCTGAGCCAGAGCTATAAGTGAGCAGAGAGAGACTCAGGCAGGAAGTGATGTCACAACAAGTTAATATAGCAGCTGCTATCCCAAACAAACAGAGAGCTTCTAGAGCTTTTTACTCAGGTATGGTAAAACATTCTACAGAAAAACTATAGCATTGTAGCTTGCACTATTGTAGCTAATCATTTAGCAATAAAATGCATTCCTTCTCCTTTAAACTCACAAAACTTGGGACCCATAACAAAACTCAGGATGACAAGTAAAGACTTTTGGATTTCTATGAATGAAATAATGTTGTACGTGGAATAGGGGTGAACTCCCTAAGTAGTGTCTCATTTTCTCTAGAACACTACAATACTTCATTGCTGAGATTCCTCTTTGTAAGAGAGCATTTTGTTGTGAATCCTTTCTGAACCCCCTTTGTCAACACGAGGAGGCCCATTTATCAACATTCTAATTTTAGTGGTTTTAGAGTTTTTTGAAATCACAAAAATGATTTTTTTTCTAAAAACACAAATGCTATGTAATTTATTAAAAGATCTGAATATAAAAAGCATGAACATAAAAAAACCAAACTCTGAACACTGATTGATTTTTTGGACAATTACTAGCAAAAATCAGAACACCTGAATGGCTACAAAAATGTTCAGGATCAGCTCAGTTCCTATTGACTTCTATAGGACCTCAACTGCTTTTTCTTTGTATTATAATTTGTCATGGGTTTTAGCGAAATACAAAGTTTTAGAGAAAAATATGTTAATAAAAAGGCCCCTACTTACCTTTAGCCTAATGTCAGCTATTTAACTAAATAAGAAGGGTCCAGAATTCCTCCTGCAGCAGTTAACTACTGAGCATTTTTGAAATATAAAGAGTCAGGGGTTTCCACTTTCCAGCATTACTTTTGGTTCCTTTCTTTAACAAGATCACCACATAAGTAATACTCTGAAGTTGTAATTCTGAAAAGTACATTTAGACAATTATAGTATCTGTTGCAAGCCTGGAACTGTACAGACCCACAAACCAGCTAGGACCCATGTCCCTATCCTAAACACAAAGTGAAAAAGTGACACTGTGATGCAATTTGAAGTTTCATGGTTCCTGGGTCAGTTTTAACTTTTATCTGACCCAGGAACAATGAAACTTTTAAGTTGCACAGTGGGGACTGGACGTAATGTCACATCAGAGGTGGAGCAGCCAGGATAAAAAATCCTTTTTCCTTGGGAAAGTGTGGGGATTAGATCTTACACTTTATTTGATACAGTCAGGGAATTAGGGACTTTCCTCCTGTAACTAGAAAAAAAGTAATCTAACTAAACACCGAGCAGGCAGGACTTCCCTAGAAGGCTTGTTTGGACTCATTGGACCATATGCAATATAAGCAATGTTACTTAATAATTGAACAATTGGGAATCAATTGGAGCATGCTGAGATTTATAGTTGACCAACATTTCATGAATGTATGATTTTGAAACAGTGGTTACTATTGCATTCTATCACTTTCAATGGATCAGTCTACTCCTCCATTTCCACATGCAATACATGCCTGGTATCAACACTATAGTATATATGGAAGTGTATGAAGGTTTTAGAATTATGACAATGAGAGTACGTCATCCACATGTGATTTATAACCTGTATCGACTTCTGAGCCCTCAAAGCAACATGTGAGCATCAAAGTGAAGCACAGGTAAATATGGCCTTTCAAGTCAGGGGAATGAAAGAGAAAGGGAAATGTATTTTATGCTCTTTGATTGCATATACAAACCACAAGAGATCTGGGAAAAGAGAAAAACCAAGAGGGATATGTCTGAAAAAATATTTGAGGATGAGAGAAGCTGCATGTGTGTTTTCTAATAATGAATGAATCTGAATTACAGATGGGTCCCTGGATTTTTACAGCTGTGTTTTTCTCTCTGCTCTTTTTCTGCCTAGATTTGATAGCTGTCTGATATATGAAATACTGCTAATATTTACACCTAGTGCATACTTGTGATGTAGAGTGTCTCATTCACACAGGTAGGCGTTAATAGGCACTGCCTTGTCATTATTCTGCAGACTGAAGCTTCAGAATTGTGTAGAATGCTAACTGATCCATTAATAAAGAGCCCTATTTACACATAATTAGAGCAATGGATACCAGATATGTTTGATGTTGTGGGAGTTACAGAAAGTGGGGGGATAAAGCAGTATGGCATGCTGTACTTCCAGTTCACCACTCATTAGTCTGCTGGGGTGACACCAGATTTTTGGGCACCTGCATTCTCTGCAAAGGGCACCTTGTTGTCTGACACATTAAAGGTATTTTCAGACAGGGCCGGGCTAAGCCGACTTACTCCCTCACCCTGTGTCTGCTTGCACATGCACCATGATGTCACATCGGGGGCCGCAGTGATACAGGGGTGAGTGTTTCAGACCATGCAGCCTTTTATCAAGCTTGATAAAAGGCTGCATGGCCTGAAACGTTGCTGTGATGCTTTTTAACTACATGAAGAGTTTTATGGTGCTGTCTAAAAGTTTCTATTTCAAGTGCCCTTCCCCAACCCCCCTTCCTGGTTGTTGGCTACTCACCCTTACCACTGGGCAAGGAGAACAGCTGATGTGTGCTCATCTCCATTACACTAGTTGCACTGGGTCTGTTGCATCACCCTAGCAACCTTATTAGTTGGGTGGTGTCAGCCAGTCAGGGCTGGCTCTGCCCTATAAAAGCCCAGCCCTCCTCACCTCTATTGCCTGAGCATTTGCCTTGTTTCTTAAGCACTGGGTCATTTCCCTAGCTCCTCTGCTCCTGCTCTAGTCCTGCACACTAACCTGTTTTTGTCCTGCTGTTGTTTTGATCCTACTTTTATACTTGTTCTTAGTCCTGCCCTTGATCTCTCCTGTTTTCCATCCTGCTCCAGATCCTGTTTTCTTCACTATCACATAGTGATGGCCGAATCTCCCGCGATTCGCTTCGCCTAAAGATTCGCGAATTTCTAGAGAAATTCGCGAATCGGCGAAAAATTCGCGAAACGAGTTGCGGGACGCTTTTGACGTGCGTCGCGTCAACTTTGACGCGCGGCATAGAAGGTACATAGAAGGTACAGTCAGGCTGGGAAGATAACATCAATGTATCGATAAGTCAAAGAAGTACTTAGAGTGTAGGCAAAGGGTAAGACAGGTAGACTATAAGGACAGTCAAGAACCAGGCGAAAGCCAATTATCAGGAAGTTAGGAATCTCAGGGTGTACACACAGGTAGTGATGGGCGAATTTATTCGCCAGGGGCGAATTCGCGGCGAATTACCGCGATTCGCCGCTGGCGAATAAATTCGCGAAAATGGCAAAAAAATTTGCAAAAAAAAAATTTGCCGCGCAAAAAACGAGTCGCGCGTCGTAAATGACGCGACGCGTCACGTTTGACACGACGCGCGTCAAAAACGACGCGGCGCATCACGTTTGACGCAATGCGCGTCAAAAACGACGCGACGCGCGTCAAAAATGACGCGCGACTCGTTTCGCGAATCGACGAAAAATTCGCAAATTTCTCTGGAAATTCGCTAATTTTTCGGCGAAGCGAAACGCGCCCGTTTCGCCCATCACTACACACAGGCACACACAAATTCCCATCGATGTCATCAGACTAACATCAGCTCCCTGTGCACAGTCCAGAGTTTGCTTACTGGCACAGATATTGGTACAACTGTGTTATGGAGAGCACAGTGACATAATAGAAATACTAGAAATAAGGGGGGGGCAAACTGACACCACGTGAACACCATCTGTATTTAATAAACCTGTGCATCAACCATTTTCGATACATCACATTATTATTTTACATAGTAAAATATTGTGAAATGATGGTACATTAATTTTACACTGTAATCAAAATGTGATCAAACATAAGAGTGTGAACACGGGGCAGCAGATGGTCGATGGAGCACAGATAGGGATGATTTTTATGGAAAATCCTTCTACATCTGAATTCTTGGACCACCTTCATTGAAGAGCAAACAAAATGCAATATAGCAAAGCAGGGAGGGCTTAAATTTCCAGAGAACTAAAGCTTCACTTAAGAATTTGGCTAAAAATATTGTACATTATGGTTTGGTTTTCTGTACTAGACCAAGGCAACCACAGCCCTTTAGCAGTAAAGATCTGTGTCTCCCCAGTAGATGCCCCAGTAGCTCCCCATCTTCTTTTCTGCTGATTCACTGATTCACATGCTCTGTGCTGCTGTCACTTACTGAGCTTAGGGACCCACTCACAATATACACTACACATAGAATAGAAATATAGTCACAACGTAAGGCTGATTAGAAATGATTACATATAATACTAAATGGCTGCTCAGTAATAAGCACAACTAGTTTCAGAATTTAATAAATATTGTATCATCACTTTATATTACAAACCAATCTAATTTTCTGCTTGATAATTTGCGACAACCCCTAATCTTAGCTTGTGAACAGCAGCTCAGAACCCAAGTGTCTCAGACACTTTCCAAGATGGCGACTCCCTGTGAAAAGTTTGAAGTCATCGATCATTGTTGCTATTGAGATGGTGAAACTTTAGTCCGGTGCAATAGGTTCAGTTTATAAAATATGGCATTTTAGCCATATTAATTTTTAGAGTTAAGTTCTACTTTAAACCATGAATGTGCTACATAATATAGAATCCATGGCACCAGCCGGAAGGGATCATGAATTGCTAGGCCTTATAGAAGCTAAAGGATCCAGGGACCTATGGCACTACCACTCAAGCATGAGATTGAGTGCCGTAGTGTGAGGACATACCCTGGTGGTCCAGTGGTGGCGCGGCGGGGACGCCTGCTGCGCCATCGGCGGGGACGCCCGCCGCGCCATCCTTCTCTTTCCAAGCCGGTTCCCTAGTGCACGC
>CM044447.1:112870218-112883859 GCA_024363595.1 Xenopus borealis | reverse complement strand
AGGGTGCTTGGCATTTGTTCTGGTTTTGGGTGCCGACCGTGACACGTAGATTATACAATATACAGCAAAAGAGGAATTAATTCACAGGAGCTAGATACCACAAAAGAGTGCAATTTTAGATTTACCCTTTAACTACTTATTTTTTTATTTTTTGGGGGCATTTCCGTGCATGCAGTACTAATGGCATAAAATATTATCAGGTGGTAAAGACATAGGGAAATGAGGGTTAGAAGGATATACAATCAGCAGCACTAATAGTTATAAAAAAATAGTGGTATTTTATAGCCTAAGCCAGCTGTATCTATAATTTATTCACAACAATTTGCTAAAGGTGGTTTAAACTTTACAACAATGTATATGCTATAAATTCTAAATAAATATACAGATTTAAATGCTACTCTGAGCAGATGTTAACCATAACTATGCCCAAACATTTTTTAAAAGCCAATTAAAATGTGTTGACTGTAACGTCGTAAAGATAAATGAGGCAAGGGAAGATATTTCACTTAAGCAGGGAAAATATAGGTTAGGCGATGAGGCCTGGAGCTCCAAATGGAGAGATGGATCTGCTGCCTGAAGTCTAGGAGGTGTCACTGCTAAGTGTGTAAGGCCAGACACCCTAGTTTGTAACCCACTATTGGTAGGAGGATGACAGAAGTTTAGGTGTCTCAATCCTCCATCAGAGATTCACCATAGGACAGCCATGTTTCTACAGAGAGAAGTACAGGCATGGATGATTGATCATGTTGTAATTTGGATAGATATTCATACTGTAAGTCTGCCAGAAACTCATTTAAAAATGAAATAAACCCAATAGATTATTTTTGCTTACTGTAATGATTAATTATGTCTTAGTTTGGATCAAGTTCACGGTACTATTTTATTATTACAGAGAAAAAGGAAATCATTTAAAAAAAAAATGGGTTATTTGGATTAAATGGAGTCTTTGGGAGACAACTTTCCTGTAATTCAGAGCTGTCTTGATAACAGGAATCCGGATAATAGATTCAATATCTGTACTTAGGGCTACCTGGATATGGTATAACCTCTCAGTGGAGCATTAACTGTGAGTCTTCATCTGGATAAGTGTGAATTCCATCTGGATTTCCTAAATGTGAAAACTATTTTTATAAGGGCTGTGTGAGTCAGGGAGATTATGCTGTGCACATTCTATTACATACTCTTTACTGGTTTAGATAAATATTTATGGTTATACGTTGTATGGGTAATTTTCAAATGCAGCTGCAAATGTTGCGCTTATTAATGACATATGTTTAATGCACTTCCATAGACTTGATCTAAATGCTGCTGAATAATGCTCTAGGAAGCGTATTGACACTAAGAGGCAGATTTATCAAGTGAAAATTTGAATTAAAAAAATTTGAATTTCGAGCTATTTTTGTATACTTCGACTGGGTAATAGCCCATATTCAATTTGAATTTGCAAAAAATGTGAAAATTCTAATTTTGAAATTTATTTATCATGTACTGTCTCTTTAATTATTTGACTTCGACTATTCGACCATTCGCCATCTAAAACCTGCGAAATTGGTGTTTTAGCCTATTGGGGACCTCCTAGAACCAAATTGAGAAAAACTTTGAATCGAATTCGATCAAATGCACTACTTTGATTTGAACTATTCTTCTATTTCGGTTGGTCTTTTTTAATGCGAATTTTGACGTTTTCAAAATACGACCCTCGATAAATCTGCCCTTAAGGATTTATCAAAGGTTGAATTTCAAGTTTATGGGAGTTATTTTAATTCGAAATTTATTTTAAATACAATACAATTTTTTTAATTCAGGGATTCGCAAATTCAAAACAAAGTAGAATAAAATTTGATTGCATTTAATGCGAGTTTAAATTTTTTTTTGATTTTTCAAAGTCCACCAAATGACTTCTAATTGATTGTAGGAGTTCCCCATGGGCTAAAACAGCAATTCGGCAGGTTTCCACTGCCGTGAGCATGCCAGTGATTCCATGGTGGTTTGGCTCAAGAGGCACACCTCCCTCAACAGCCAAAATTACAATAGAATTCTGGGAATTCTGCATCACAGGCACAAAAACATGATGTATATACAGTAAATATATGGACTGTATACACTAAACTGGGGGCAGCTTATTCACCCTGTATGGTGAAAAAGCAACTGTGTGCCCCCCCCCCTGAAATTCAGCTATGAATCAGCACCTTGATAATACTGCTGTAATTATCCTATGTATATATATAACCTGAAGCCGCAGTACATTACATGCAAGGTATTATAGTTCATGTCAGTTTCAATCAGGATGAAGCTTACCAAGTAGTGATGGGTGAATTTATGCGCCTGGCGCGGTGAATTCCCACGATTCACCACCGCAGAATAAAATCGTGAAATGCCTGGAAAAATTTGCTGGTGTCTCGTTTTGGACACCGATATCGTTTTTTTCAACGCAGGTGCAGGGCACCGGCGGCATTTTGGCCAAAATATTTGGCGAAGCGAAATTCCCCAGATTCTCCCATCAATATTACTGAGCATAAATTATAATTCTTTTAAGATTTGTGGTTTGACTATAATTAGTGCGGTCTACCTCTTGTAGTGAGGAATTCAATGACATGAAATGCAAGTGGTACGTCCCCTGCAGTCAAAAGCTAGTTTTAGGGCATATAACTACTAGGGAGTGAAGGTTAATGTATGCTTTAAAGCTCAGCAGTCATAGGAGCAGATTCACTAAAAGGCGAAGTGACAAACACTAGCGATTTTTTGTCAGAAATCCATCTGCAGAGAGATCGCAAATTCACTAACAGGCAAAGATGAAAATTCACTAGTAAAAGAGACTGCCGCTAGCGTTCATTCACACTCTATCTCCAGGCGACTTTTTTTGCTCAGGTGAATTGTTGTTGCTCCGCAAAAATTCACTACATTGTGGATATTACTGAACGTTACCTCATTCGCCAGGGTTTCCTTCTCCACCTCAGACCAGGCGAACTGCTAAAACGAGGCTTGATTTTCCTCAGTCTTATGTCAGTGACATCATATCCTGCCTGAAGAAAATGCATTTAAGTTGAAAATATGTGTAGGGCATTAGCGGATCTCTTTTGTCTTTATTAAGGTTTCTTGTACATCTGTAATAAAAAGTGGCCACGTCAAGCATTTACATCAACATCTCTAATAAACACTAGTGATGGGAAAATAAATTTGCCAGTTGCTAATTTGCATCAAATTCCCGTGTTTCGTCACCGGCAAATAAATTGACAAAACTGCAGCAAAAATTCACGGGTGAACAATCTGCCGCATCAAATAAATTTGGGCACATCAGAATAGTTGTGGCGCGTCATTCGGACACCCATTGACTTTAATACAATTGGACAAAATAGGCGCGTGTATAAAAATTGTTGCATGTGGCAAATTTTTTGGTGAAGTGAAAAGGGACAAATACCCGCCTTATTCAAATTGACCTAAGCGTAAGACCACTAGCGACTTTTCGCTAGGTATAAAAGAATGTTATGAAATGCTCCCACTGAAGAAGTATCGCTAGCGAAAAGTCGCCAGCATTCCGTGCCCAGGACGCAACTTTGCATTTTAGTGAATTAGCGTAGTGGTAACGAATTTGCCTGGCGAATTGGTGCGAAGTGTGCGAAGCGGTCGCTGGTGACAATGCACCCTTTAGGGAATCTGCCTCATAGTTGGTAGATAATATTAGGCTAGTTATTGTTTGCTTAAAAGGCACAGACCTTTCAGAAAACATTTTAAAATACTGCAATGTGTTCTAAGTCATTTACCAAGTGCCCAGGTGTCAAGGGGAACTGTAGCATTATACTCCCCATGCTCCATAATTAAAGGGGCTGTAAACCCAGCCACAATGCTGTCCCACAGCTCCCCCTAGATTTCAAAACACATAATAGATGCAAGAAAATACACCAGTGAGGATTCTACTGATGAAAAACTTCATTATAAATGCAAAGGAACCGACAAATAAGAATGTTGATTCCCAGCATCATGTCAGGCATCTTGCTGTTATCTTACATAGAGATGATTATGTCATTTTTTTTCATCATTATATTACATGGGAATCAAACATGGGGATAAAAGACAGACTTATTCAGTGCTGGGAAACTGTGCTTAATGCTTCCAACTCCAATTGCAGGAACAAAGAACAGGGAGTCAGTGGATGTTTTGCATTATAAAGCAGTCGTTGGCTGTGGAGATTTGGGGAAATGTTTTATTGTGCAACATTACTTTAAGAATACAACCCTGATGTTGCTGGACTACAGCTCCCAGAATGCCTCAGCCTTTATTATATATATATATATATATAGTAAGAACTGCATTTAGTTGAGCAGTACAGTGCCGTAGGGTTTACTACTCATTTCAAGAGGCAGAGCTCAGCATGGTGGCTTACTGGTACTGAACTTGATTCTACCAGGCCACCATTTGTAAATTTTCTAAGTTTCCTTCCACATTTTCCAAAACTCTCTAATTGGCTCTTGATGAGAAACAGATCCAAATGTCCTGTGTGATTGTGAAAGGGAAATTAGATTGTAAGCTCCACCAGAGATGCTACTGATAAACATTCACAATATCATTTGCTCTGCCTATAGTTTCAGACGTGCCTCAGCTCCTTCTTGGAATGAGAAGCAACTTGCTGTTCCGTGTACCCCAGAATCACCTGATTGCCTCCCCTCTAAACAATGCCTTGCAATGAAAGGATACTGAGAGCTGTAATAACTCGTCACTCCAATTAAGCAAGAGTCAAGGCTCTAGTGAAAAAGCTGAGGGGAAAGGTCAGATCATTAGTCCAACACTGTTTCTTGTTGTTAATTTGCTGTGCTAGTTGCGGGTCCATCCCAGCCCTCATAAATCATTGTAATCATTCGAAAGACATTTTTAGATTGTTTACATGTGTTTAACACAACACACGCTAATTACACGCCAGCTTTCTATTTACAGTCACTTAATTTCCTCCTAGTATTTACTTTCACTTGACTGGACCAAATCCTAGGGGGATACACATCTGCATGTCCACTTTATGAGCTAAATAACCTTTCCTGCAATTACTTGGAATCTCATTGTGGCCCCTCTGGGCTCATCGAATAGGTAACTAGCTATTTCTCTACCTGTTACTCAAGGCTCTTGTATAATTGCCAGAAAAATAACGTGCTTTACATGAGAGGGACAATAGCAGCGCTGGAATAGGAATGGTAGTGTCAAATAGCACTATTTATATAATTATTCCTAAAAGAATCTGTTCTCTAAACACAATGAGGTCATTTATGCAGCGGCACTACTACCGGGGGAGCAGGAGGTGCGATTGGGCCAGGGCCTGAACCCCCTCAGGGCCCCCGGCAGCTCCTGCACTGCTGATTACTGCTGATTACAGAAATTTATGTACGGAGGGAGAGCAGCTGCATGTCCCGCACCAGGGCCCTCCCCCTCTAGTTACTGCATTTATGAACACTGTGCAAACTTGCACCTGGGCAGTAACCCATAGCAACCAATTAGATTGTTGCGTTCAGTTTTGCACCTGCAGCTGGCTGAAAAAAGTCTAATCAATGATTGGTTGCTATGGGTTACTGCCCAGGAGCACATTTTCCCAGTGTTTAGAAATAAGCCCCCATTCAATGTTGTTTTAATGACATGAAAAGTTCCCTATTTCAAGGCATTACTTGATTTTTCCAAGTTCCAAGCAAAATGACACCCAAGTTTTGGCTAAGCAGAATGGGTCATATTCGGCCATCACTACTTGATACCAGGAAAAGGAATCCTTTTTAAAGAACATGAGACACTGAGGTTACTTCTAATAGCCTCATGGTTACTCTGTTTGTTCAACCAAAAATTTGTGGGGTCCAAATTCCGTCACACACCACCATTTTATGATTGATTTAGAATACCAAGACTGGTTGTTTAACAACCCAGGGTTCTATTGTTAGAGCAATATTGCTTAATATAACATCCCCCCCTCTCAAGATTCGGTGGCCCAATTAGTATGCAAATTAATTCTGAGAATCTCATCTCATGTTTACATATATAGATTCAATTCACATGAAAACTCATGGACAAGATTCAATTTAAGATGCAATTCAGCTCAGAAAAACGTATCTCACGGTTTATCAACTGAAAACTCTATTGAAGCATATGGGGAAAAAAACTGGAACTGAATTTGGAGAAAAGTTTTTGAATTGAATTTCATCCATGACATTTCATGTTATAAACCATGAAATAACTTTTTCTCACTGAATTGAATCTGGCCCATTAGATATTAAATATGGCTCAATTTTCATTTATCTACAACTGCAATCTTCAGTCATAGTTCTATGCCTCCTGATCTATTTATTACAGTGTAATATAATGAACCCAAAATTACATAATCTCCCTATTTAAGATAACAGCAAGATGCCTGACAATGTTCTGAAGAGCAGCTTTCTCACTGGTGAATTCTTTTTCATTTCTTATTTACTTTTAGGCAGCAACATTTGCATTGGTGAATATTCTTGCAGCTCTACTGAAGTTTTTGGTCATCTACGTTAGAGAGCTGTGGGGCACAGTGGGAATATTTTTTGATTTTACAACCCCTTTGGACTTATCTATATTAAAATTCACTTTAGCGGGATTCTACTACTTTTCAAAGTGGTCTTCGTTTTTTATTGTTTGTGGTGTTTTAATTATTTACAGTTTCGTTCTGGAGCTCCCAGGCTTGGAATGTTTATTTGCTTGCTAGGGATTTGTTTCCAGAGCAACCAGGGAACAGTTTTGAAATTAAATTGGAAGTTGGATAATAGAGTACAAAAAAAATAAAATAAAAATGAGCAATAAAAAAATAATAATGCCAAGAATGAAGTCTTAAAGTCAATTTATTTGTTTGTCATGGTCAGCGACCCCCGCAACTTTAAACCTCTGCAAGTACAGTCTGGAAAATCCCAGAATAGGAAGGCTAATAATCCCAAAACTTTATTAGAGAAATAATGAATGAATTTTCTTAGAAAGGGTGTATAAGCTCTTTGTATTTCTAAAAAAATAATGAAAGTTACTTTAAATTTAAGACAGGAGACACATTATTCTTCCACAAATTATAAATTATGTAGTCACCAAAGAGTTCCATGACCAAATACAGGCACAAAGTTGAAGGAGGAGTTATTTATACATGTCATGGATCTCCTTTTGACCTAAAATATCCTTACATTTTGCCACTGGGGGACATTATTTACTATATATATTATGTGAGACAAATGACACTATGCACTTGTTATAAGGATATACTGTACATTATATTTATGGCCCTTCGATTGGCATGCTCTGACCTCAAATGGTACCCTTAGAATTGATAAGTATGTAACGTTTCCCTTAAGAATTGAGGGGGCTGGTCAGAGGATGCCGACCAGTGGATGGATCCGCGCAAGTGCCGCACAGCCGCATGGAACTGTCCAAACAGACACTGATCCGACACTGACCCCATAAGTACATTGACAAAAGACACAGAACCGGCAGCTGGGAGGCACCATGGCCCCTTCTACATCCCCCCCGGGACTCTCAAACAACGGATCCCATCATCCATAAGTACTTTGAGTCATTAATAGCTAGGGGAGACATCTGTGACCTTCTGCCTGAAATTATGTCTCTTGATCCGGAGACACATGCTTGAAAAGTCAGGGGCTCACCACTAGCTCAGTACATCCGCATAATGTAACTCTGGGACAGACTAAGGAGCCTACAATGTCACCGACCAAGACTACTGTGAGACCCCGTGTAGTAACACCTCCAGATACTGTGTCAATTGGAATGGTCCATTATTCCTAGTGACAGAGCTTAAATAGAGACAAGTAACACTATTTAATGCAGAACTAAAACCAAGGAGACAAAGCCAGGAAACTCCTAGCGTGGTTAGGTAACTCTAGGGACTCCCAAACAGACATACCCATAATTATCAATGCCAAGGGAAAAATCCAAACCACGCCCCAAGGAATACAGGATGCATTCCTACACTACTACACCAACTTATTCAAATCCAGGGTCAAATAAACCCAACCACAGCTTGAGAGCCCCCTCAGTCGCATTAATTTCCCTAGAATGCTGCAGGCAGAAGCATTGACCCTAGATGCCCCAATTACCTTACAGGAAGTTAGGAAAGTGATGGTTGAACTCCCATAAGGTAAAATGGCAGGTCTTGATAGGTTTCCAGTGGCATGGTACAAGATACACTGCAACAGCCTACCCCCAACATCTACACAACACCATACTGGATGTGGTGAACGAAACTCTACCTCCTTCCTTTTATGATGCAGTGATTGTCCTAATACACAAAGAAGGGAAAGATCCAGAGCAATGTGAGTCTTACCGGCCCATCTCATTGATAAATACTGAGGCAAAAAAAATTGCTAAAATCTTGGCCACAAGACTAGCAAAATGAATTACGTTGGTGATCCACCCAGGTCAAATCCACAGCAAGTCAATGACTACTAACCTGAGGAGAGTCCACGCCCATCTACAAATTACACATGACAACCCAGGATCGAGAGCTCTTCTCTCACTTAATGCAACTAAAGCGATCAACTCGGTTGAGTGGCACTACCTATGGGAGACTATGAAATGACTATGAAATGCTTTGGCATAGGCCCAAACTTCCCAAATTGTGTCAAATTAAGGCCAATGGCTTGCTCTCCCTCCTTTCCACTGGCAAGAGGTACGAGACAGGGGTGCCCTCTGTCTCCTATCCTTTTTGCTCTGGCTATTGAGCCAGTAGCAACTTTCATCAGACACTCCACCCAAATAGCCGGCCTTCACAGGGGATCACTAGAAGATAAGCTGGCCCTCCATGCTGATGAACTCCTGCTCTTCCTAGCAGATCCGTATGACTCCCTCAGGACCACATTTACAATACTCGTGTACTTCAATACATACGTACTTGGGCCTCACAATTAACAAAACCAAATTAGTACTACTACCAATCAACCCGATACCAGCCCCTCCTCCAGAAACAAGCAAAATAAAGTGGGTCACAAGATTCAAGTACCTAGGAATGGAAATTACTCTTCAAAACTTGCACTATATTACAAACAACCTGGAACCCCTGATACAGCAGCTCAAATGAGTACTCTCAATATGGACCCCCTTACCAATCACACTTTGGGGAAGAGTAAATATCTACAAAATTATTTACCTTCCCAAACTACTCTACAGACTCCATAATTCCCCAGTGTGGGTCCCCCTAAAACTGTTCTCCTGGATCACGTCCATACTTACACCATTCCTTTGGGCCAACAAGAACCCTCTATTGTCATTGAAAAGCCTGAAAGCCCAAGTGGATCAGGGAGGCTTGGCGTTGCTGCACCTATACCTATACTTCCTAGCAAGCCAGCTGTACCACATCCACACCTGGTTCCATCCAGAGAAAAATGATCCTGGACTATTTCTACAGGCAAGCCTAATAGGCTCATGGGCAGGCATTAGAAATCTCCCTTACAATAAAGCACAGCACATAGATTGTGCTAGAACTGACATCTCAAAACTGAAGTAGGTAAACAGAAGTATGCAATCTCAACATCTCTGACACCCCCTTTTACTCTCCATTCACAATCTTTCTCCTCTATTCTCTCCTTCTTTCCCTTCACCCTCCCCCCCATGTCAAATAATGATACAGTTGCACTAGAATTTTAAAACCTATATAGGAAGTATATCGATATCCTCTTGATAGAATACTTTTTGAATTTTATACTGTATCGAAATAACTCAATAAAAAACTTTAATGAAAAAAAAAAAGAAATCTCATGGACTATGGCAAAGAGGCTTCAACAATCACAACACCCTTCAAAGCATGGAGAGCGGCCTGCAGAGTGCGGAGTTGCTCCTCACCGATCCTATCATCCTCCCTCCCCCTCTGGATGAACAGAAACTTTCCCCACCTCCATGACCTGCAAGAATTCAGATATTGGCCCGCCCCGAACATCAAAGTCCTGGGGGACCTCTTAGTGGAGAACCAGTTCCCTACACTTAACCAACTCAAAGAGGGGACAGGACACCAGGACATACAATTATATAGATACAGATGCAGCCACTTGAATTTGTGAGTTAAATGCGTCATGACTCAGGGTTAATTGAAGAAACTGTGTTATCTAAAGTTATCTTAACTCATTTAATGCATTTAACCTTTTCATTAGCATACCAAAGCACCATTGTTTTCAATGGTGAACTCTTTAATTGGATGGGATGCTGTGACACAATATTCTGTGCTAAGTGGGATAAATGGGATAGGTGAGTTAAGTTTTTCTGTGTCAAATGCACAATCCAAAGTGGCTTCATCTGTACCTGCAGCTAAGACCTGCATTTTGATCTCAATTGTCAACCCTAGCTATGCAATGCACAACAACCCCATTCAAGCGAGTCCTTAGGAACCTACAACGAAGCAAAATAACTTGCAGACTTTACAAATCATTTCTTAAAATATCCCCTTCCCCCTTTGACAAGACTCTTCCAAAATGACAATCCTTCCTACTGGCTATAACTAACGAGTTTGGGAAGAGACTCTATTTATTCAGGCCTAACTTCCTTAAAAGACAGGCTTATCCAACTCAAATTTGTTCACCAAGTGTACATTACCCCTGGTAAACTGGAAAAAAGAGAACAAACCCTGGGGCCATATGCCCCAAATGTGGAGAAGGGGAGTCAGTGTTCTATCACATGACTTGGAACTGTCCACACATCAACAAATACTGGAAGTCAGTAGCGAAATACATGACCGATGAATTGGCCTATCAGGGCCCCTGTTCCCCAGAAGTATGCCTACTGGGCCTAGTTGATGACATACTACCCATAAACAGAGTCAGTACACTTCTATTCTATGCAAAAAAAAACTCCTTATGACCAAATGGATGGCTCCCCAACCTCCCACAGTACCCGCCTGGATAGCGCTAATCAACAAAACCCTCCTACTGATTAAACTCACATATGAGGGGCGAGGCTGTCCTGAGAAGTTTGATAAGATCTGGACGCTCTGGCTGGAAGCCAGCCCTGAGCATAGCTAGAATACTAACCAAATGTAAGACACCCCCCTGAATAGTTACACAAACAGGGCTCTAACATATTGTAACTACCCCCCCCCCCGCATAGCACTACTGAACTAAACTCAATAAAAGTCACTCTGTATTTTCATATGCAAACACAATCTCTCTTACTGTGCACCATAATATGTGATGGTTCCTTCTCTCAGTTTCTATCAACCATATAATGTTAAAAGCATAAATAAAACATTTTAAAAATGTGTTCTTTGATGATCTTCTTACTTGAATATCCCAAGTGTAGCTACTGAATGTAACAGTACTGAGACTGACTTGTATAGACATTTACTAGCCACACAGATAGGGCCCTGAAGACATGTCTGTCAATTTGGAGCCTGGTTCTGCAAGAGCTCTGATTAGATTTGCCCAGAAGCTCAGAGGGAGAATGTTCTACAAGGCATCTGCACCTGTATGTGTCTAAAAGAGAAAACATAATGCTGTATCCTCACTCAATGTACAGGGGGATAAGACAAAGTCAATTCCCATTCCCCAACTTCTCATCAATCACTTACATTATAGACTGCTCATACACACCCAGAGGTCATGGATTCCTGACTGTGGTCTATGGCAATTTGTGTCTTTTAGTTCTGTTTCTAAACCTTAATTCCCCAGATGTTGCTGGACTATAGCTCCCAGTTTATGAATTAAACTAAAATATGTTGATATGCTGGCCAACTCTAGTAGAGCACTAGGGGTGCAGAAAGACCCATGTATGGATGGGTTAGGTAACATATAGGATACATTAAAAACCCCTAATTTTGTTGGCAATCGTGAATAATGTATTGTGCTGCATTTCAAATGAGGAGTGGGTGTGTCCTAACAGTCCCTGCCAGAACCACAGTAGGAAGGGGATAGTCAATCACAGCCCTGTAGTTACAGAATGAAAACAGGCTCCGGTTCCCTATCAGGTCAGTCTAGCTGCTGATTGGTTACTCTCCCACAGTGCTGAGTGCCCTGGGACATCCAGGGAAATCAGCAAGCAGGAAGTGGAACAGATGGGTGGGACTAGTAAGGTTTGGGGAGAATTTTCAATTAATCAACACAAAACACTACTTTTTTAAGCACATTGGGGGGAATTTACAGATGCAGTCACTTTGGATTGTGTGTTAAATGCGTCGTGACTTAACTCATCTATCCCATTTATCTCACTTAGCACAGAACATTGTGTCACAACATCCCATCCAATTAAAGAGTTCACCATTGAAAACAATGGTGCTTTGGTATGCTAATGAAAAGGTTAAATGCATTAAATGAGTTAAGATAACTTTAGATAACACAGTTTCTTCAATTAGCCCTGAGTCACGACGCATTTAACTTACAAATCCAAGTGACTGCATCTGTAATTAAAGTCGCAAAGAGAAATACATTGAGCACCAATACGAGTTAAAATTCACATCTTGCAATGTAATATTGTTCCTTAAACGGTTATTTCATTGCGAATCGTTATTGCACATTGCGGATTATAATTGCGCACTCTTAAGAAGTGCTTGAAGGTGTTGTAATTAGTGATGGGCGAATTTATTCGCCAGGGGCGAATTCGCGGTGAATTCCCGCGATTCGCCGCTGGCGACTAAATTCGCGAAACAGCAGCAAAAATTCTCCGCCGAAAAAATTCGCCTAAAAAACGAGTCGCGCGTCGTTTTTGACGCGACGCGCCGAAAACTACGCGACGCGCGTTGAAAATGACGCGACGCGCGTTGAAAATGACGCGACGCGCGTCAAAACGACGCGCGACTCGTTTCGCGAATTTTTCGACAACGCGGGAGATTCGCCCATCACTAGTTGTAATCTTTTGGAGCAAACATTGGACTTTTTCAGTAAGTTTTATTACATTGACAGCGCATTAGCGCAAAGTATAAAATTTGCAAACAGCCGCAGGCAGAAGTGGTCGCTAAACAGTTTCCGGATTTGCAAAAGGTATTGCATTCATGCAAAGCAAAGGCTTAACTTTTCTCATTGCAAATAGTTTTTGCGTTACAGACGTATATTACATTGCCCTAATTATTTCTATATTTAGTGGAGTATAATATACTGGTGTGTTGTTGTTTGTCACACACTATGTCTCCATTAAGGTGAACTGTCCCATTGAATACAGTTAATAAAAAATGGCATTATATGAGAGTAACTTCTCTGTATGCTTGTTTATATTTAAGAATGTATTTATACTGTGTATGCATATCATTGGTTACCTGAAACGTAATAAAGTGTATGTCATGTATGTGTTTTGTTTTAATTAGTGTTGGTAATTAATGTTGGTATTGTTCCATACATGCCCTCTTATTTTTACTCTTGTTCATTCATTCAATATGAATGTATCTTGTACCGGTAGAGGTATGGGATCCATTATCTGGAAACCTGTTATACAGAAAGCTATGAATTATGGGAAGGCCATCTCCCATGAAATCTATTTTATCCAAATAATCCAAACCTTTAAAAATTATTTTCTTTTTCTCTATAGCAATGAAACAATACCTTGTACTTGATCCAAACAAAGCTACAGTATAATTAATCCTTTTTATTTAATGTTTTAATGATTTTCTGGTAGACTTAAGGTATGCATATCCAAATTATATGGAAAACATTCTGGTATACATATATATATATATATATATAT
>CM044447.1:112854198-112870002 GCA_024363595.1 Xenopus borealis | reverse complement strand
GGCTTTGGAGGAGTCGGCACTCACGTCACTAGGTTCAACTTGCCTGTGTGCAGTGTCCAAATTTTTTTAAATAAACATCTCATACAGAAGGTCCGCACTCTCAGGACTTAAAAATTAAATAATGTTTTATCAACAGAAAAGACTAACGTTTCGAGGCCTTTCTCAAAGTAATGACAAACAATAAAAATTAATTAAATACTTATGATGGCCGGAAAACTTAATTGGCTGACGTCAATTACGTCATCATCACACCACGTCCAATAGTATGGCTCAAAGCACGCAAATTGTATAGATGCAAAGAAATACACATGACACAAACGCAAAAATACAGGAACAACCATATCCAAATTAAAATACCCCCATTTAACTAAATAAGGAACGATTTAAAAACAAACTTGGTAGCTGTTGTTAATGATTATTGTTACAATTTGGCTCGTTCATAATCCTATGTAAAAAAATGTTTAACATGCTATAAAGTGGCAAATATGAGAGTAGATCGAAGGTCTAGGTAAAGTGCTCCCTCTACAGCGGAATTTGATCTACCTCGCAGGGAATGGAACACTCAAGAGATCCGTGTAAGCAATAAGTAAAAGGTACTTGTTGGTTCCCCCATTATATATTAGCTATTACTATAGTGTGTTAATCAGCGATTGATGTGTCATCATGTTGACCGGTAGAACCCACCTTAAATGTGTCAGAGACTATTAAAACTATAAACTGTAAACTAAAATACATCCCTAACAATTACTACTTATTCCCATGTGTTATACTGAATGTGTAACCACTGTGTACCCCCTGGAGGTCGTTAATGGTCTGGTGATTGGGCTGTTGCAGCTGAAGCCAATAAGTTTAGCCAACATGTTGGACGAAGGTACCGTTGCAGCTTTCATTAAAATTATTTCCTGTGCAAAGAAATTGACTGTCTGGCAGATATCTGTTAATATATTGTGGTCTTCAAGCTGTAGCCATGCCTTGTTGTGCCCCCCCCCCTTTTTGATGAATATTTTGTTTCCATCATTTTCTCTGCAGTGCAGCGTGGGAAGTGATGCTTTACAAAGAATTATAGCTGACTTTGTTGGTTCTTATGACTGCTTGAAAGAGGAGCTTGGCATACTTGATTAGTAGTTGGTGCCATCACGCTTCACAAATTAGAAGGTAAAATGAAAACCTGGCAGGCAAATCAGAAGTAAACGGCAGTTAATTTCCAATCTCCACAATACCTGGCAGCATAAATTCATAGCAGCGTGGAAAACGATGGGTTTAATTATTGGTGGGGCCAGCAATATATTACAGGGTGTAGCGTTTACACGCTTAGCCAGAGAAATTCAAAGGAAGGCTCCTGTATATCACAGGAACTAGTACATAACACCCTAGAAGACTGCACTGAAAATAAATAATATCTGGAAGAATATCTAACAGTTTGGTTTTTGTCTGGTTCCATTGCATCAACAGTCAGTATTTTTATAAATGAAATTCAGGAGATCAGGGGTCATCCCACCATTCCCTCCATTGTATGGGCGCACAATAGTTAGTATTGTTAAAAATCTTTGAAACTGAAAACAAAAGAAAAAAAAATTGAAAAGCACCCTGAGCAATATTACATTAAATACATCCCAAAGTTCCCCTAGTTTTCAATAAATAATGCTGAAAAACAGATTAATTAAGGGTCAAATTTTGAGTTCATGGGATTTCTTTTAAACTCCAATAAACTCCCATGAACTCGAAATTGAATTGAAATTTATTATTAAATTCAAAATTTTTTAAACTTGCGGGAATAGGATAATTCTGAAAATTACAACTGAATTTGAATCAAATTTGATTCAAGTATTTTTCTCTGAAAAAAAGCTTGAATGTCAGGAAGGCTTCAAACAACTCCAAACTGATCCCAGGACATCTTCCATAGACTAGAATTCACCAGGTTTAAGGTGGCAAATAGTCAATTCTTAATTGACAGCTTTGACAAAAAATAAACTAAATTTTTCACTTGGACCCTTGAAAAATCTGCCCCTCAATGTAAATTATAGATGCAAGAAAATTCAAAAATGAGAATTCTGCTGATCAAAAACATCATTATAAATGCAAGAATTGACCGATACAAATGTTGAATCGTAGCACAACATCAGTCACCTTGCTGTTATATACATATAGAGATAATTTTACATTTTTCTTTATTATATTACAATCAAACATGGGGATAAAGGATCAGTGCTGGCAAACTGTACTTAATGCTTCCAACTCCAATTGCAGGAACAATGAACATGGAGCCAGGTTGATACAAATCAGCTAAGATTCTCATTGGAGGATTTTTTGCATTTAAATGTAGTCACTGGCTGTGGAGAAAGTTTTTTTGAGTAGTATTGCTTTAAGGATACAACCTTACTGCTGCTGGACTACAGCAAACTACTAACTTGAATATATATTCCATTATTCTGGGATTTGTAGTCCAGCATGAACTGAGTAAAGTCTGGTTGAACAGTGCTGAGCAGATCATTACAAATCATTTAAAGGGGACTTGTCACCCTAAGAAATAATTCCAAATTCTTATCTATTGTGTTTGTTCAGCAAAATAAACTTTTCTTACATTATGTAAATTTTTTAAAGCTTTGTTGCCACCTGCCATGTAATTCACAACCATAGCAAGCAGGGAGGGGAAATGTGAGGAGGGTTGTGAAGTAGGAAATGCAAAATAGAAAGTGAAAGTAATTTACTGCCCCGCCTCTATTCTTAAGGCATAGAGGACGGGCAGGAAATATATGATTGACAACTGAAATCTTTAAATGCATTTATAACATATGTGGCTGTTTTAATGAAAGAATGAATGTGGGGTTCATGTTTTATTTGAAAAAAAGCTTTTCTTGTACAGCTTTTATGTCTGGGTTACAGGTCCACTTTAAGGTTTATGTATCCTTTAATGTGTTATAGAATGCCCTTTTAAAAAAGGTAAATAAAAAAACAAAATAATTTATACAAGGGACTCCGTTTAAAATATTATTTTTAAAGTTATTATTTTTATTTGACAGGGCCAAACAGATTGTTCAATGCAAAGAACAATATTCAAGATCACTGAACTCTTGCTTTATACAAAACTATCTCTTTGTGATTTACAAGAGCCTGGACTGATAGCTTATTCACTGAAAGGATAAACAGGCTGCAGCTTAAAGATGTGGCTTAGTTGGCCTTGGGAATAGCGAGCTGCACAGGGGAACATATTGACAAGCAATAAAGCATCTGTTACAATTACCATGGCACTTCTATGGCAATATTGGCCCTGAAGGCAGCTTCTTATCACTAAAAAAAATGGATGAATTCTCACTGTCAGGCCACTAAATTATTATAGGGGAGCAGTTTGCACTATGACAAGTACATTGTAATGCTTTATGGTTTAGAAACTTTCTATCTCGGGAAGAAGTGATTTAGCATGTAAACAAGAAGAGAAAGGGTACATGGCTTTGAAGTCTGGGAAAGCAAATGAATCAGCTTATAACTATCACCTCGTTATGACAGGTCACAGGGTGTTATTTGTGTCAATGTGATGGTTCACCCCTTGTCCATCAAAACCATTGTGGTCTTCTAGCTGCTTGATTTTTGTTAGGGGAGACCACTGCTTCTCCTTTATTGTGACACTTAGGGGCAAAGGGTCGACGTGAATATTCAAATAAAATTCAAAGTAATTTTAGGCTACTTTGACTATCGAATAGGCCAAAATTCAATTCGAATAGAAAAAATTTTGAATTTTGAAGTACTGGACTACTTCGTCACCTTAAAGCAGCCGAATTGCCACTTTAGCCTATGGGGGACCTCCTAGAACCTGTCCGAACAATGTTTTTTCAAACAAAACCGGACCTATTCGATTGAAATAGGTCCAAATTTCGAAGACACGAATTTCGAAGTTTTTTCACTAAAGTGCTATGTGGTAAGAGACATAGTGGGAAGGAGGTCCCTGCCCTGTAGAGCTTAAATTCTAAGGGACAGATTTACTAAGGGTCGAATTTCGAGGGTAAAAAAACCCTTGAATTCGACCATGTGTATATTTAGGGCATACAATTCAAAGGATTTATCATTAGAACTGAACAGATACGTCTTAGTTTCATGTAAAAGGAATTGCTTTCTGGTGCAGTACTGCTGCTTCTTTACCTCTTACTCTTTCTAGATTACATCGTCCTAATCTCAGCTATTTTTGAAATGTTGATTTTTTTAGTTTTATAGAACGATATGTACTCCATTATAAATTTATTAGATGATGACAAGGTGAGGTCCAAGTGTGCTAGCACTGCATTTAGGGGCACTTAATACATTATGCTTGTATATTGCAGTACTGCAGGATGATGGAAGGTATAAAACATTCTGCAACTGTGTATCTTCTCAATTTTAAAATGCCATACATTATTTTAGGGGTCACTTTTATCCATCCGTGTCTGCTGTTATTGTTTTTCTTATTTATACTCCTAAAAACTTGTAAGTGTAATACCTTAAAGGACTACTGCCCTCACCTAATCACCCCATATTTATAAATACTTTTTATGTTTTATGCATTCTCATAACATTCTGAGAACACTCCAGGCAGCATTGCCATTTATTTAGATAAAGGTTTGTCTTTGTTTTCAGAAAATAAAGTCAATGCAATGAACTACATTTGCAAATATCTGGTACATACATTAATGTGCCATTTATATCAGATTTTCTTTTGTTTTCCCCTTCAAAGTTTAATAATTATGTACTTTTCAAAGACAGTGACATTACTGCATTTGAGTAGTTTTGTTTAAGACCATTATAAAATGTAAATTCTATAAACAATGAAAAATATATAACAAAATGACTACACACCAATTATTTCATTTTCAGATTGCTGTCTTATCTACAGTGTATATATTGTAGTAGAGTGGCTAATGTTTAAAAAGATGATTTCATTTAAGCTCTCCATAAAGGGACATATAAGCTCCAGGAAAAGTGTTGCTAAACAGAGAATATTGTTTTAAAGACTTTGGGGCATGTTTACTAAGATTGGAGATAAATATCTGGAGAAATTTCTGGAGATGTTGCCCATAGCAACCAATCAGATCTTTGCTAACTTATAAGTGGCTGTTTAAATCTAATTGCTGATTGGTTGCTATGGGCAACATCTTCAGAAATCTCTCCATGATCACATGATCAAGTGAACAAAAGTGTGAGAGACTGAGAAAAGCCAGGAGGTTGAGCAATCCCCCAATAGGAAGTTTTGTGAGTACTGGGGTGACCCCCAGCTTTTGTGTTTTTCCACAAGGGGCCCAGTTTAGTGAGGGAACTCATTAAAATTGTGAAGGTAGTGCCAAGTGGACAGGATTTATTTTTATGATTTGTGTGCTAAAATGGTCACCCCGGGTGTAAACTGCCTTAAAGCGAAGAAAGTGTCTGTTGTCAAATCTGCAAGCTTACAATTTAATTGTTTCAAATAACTGACAAATAACTTCAGTTTCTCTCCCATTCATTCTCCATTATAGTGATGAGCGAATTTCATTTTGCAAAAACATTAGCAAAACAGAGAACATTTTATTAAATGAATTAAAGGCAAAGAGCATTTTTCTGCTGCATATTTTTCACCCAAAATGCATTGAAGTAAATGGTTATTTTACTGAAACATGGAATTTCCCTGAGAATACAAGGCTGATGAAAAATGTTGCTTACTGCTACTCCTTTACAATATTCCCAGGGACAAATGCAAAACACTAAGGGGTAGATTCATCAAAGAGTGAAGTGAAGAGTGAAGTTCTGCCACTAAAGGGAAATTCCGCAGCTCTCCATTCATTTCTATGGGATTTTGAAAGGCCTATTTATCAAAGGGTGAACTTTCACTTCACCCATTGATAAATAGGCCTTTCAAAATCCCATAGAAATGAACTGAGAGCTGTGGAATTTCCCTCTAGTGGTGGAACTTCACTCTTTGATGATTCTCCCCCCATGGGCATACAATTGTATAAATTTGATTTAAAAAGGTACATAGGCAATAAAATACGTGTTAAATTATACATTTGAGGACAAAGATAATCGGAGATCTCATGTGTTGAAACAAATTGCAAGCAAAACCAAGAATTATAGCAATAGTTCCAAGGCACTTGTGCTAACATGACACCTAATTGCTACAAAGAGCTGCTTGGAACACTGATAACACTTAGAACTTGCTTGACATCAAAAAAACACTTTAATTTAGGGATTTCCATAAGATCTCATCATTACTATAAGGAAGCTTTTGGGAACCCTTTGTGCAAACTCCAGTCTTGGGGTCTTCCCTTTAGATCTAGAACAGTTAGAAAGGATAAAAAGTGGACAACACGTCTCTTCTTGGTCTACTAGTCTATATAAATAGGAAAATACAGCATGTTTCTTTTTCTTTGTCCCTTCAGTCAGGAATATAGTACTTAATAGTATCTTTTCTCTTCCTCACAATCTGACTCAGTCCCTCTAGTAAAGGTAACTGTACTGTGTGCTCATTTCGCTATGTTTTCTATCACCTTCACTGTCTTGACATTTAACAATTGATAGAAAGAACTGTTGTACAAGCTTTCTCTAAATATTTCAGAGTCAAAATTGTTTCCTAGGTAACCAGGACCTTTCAATCCCTTGTGAAACTTTTTCTTTGTTTAAATGAATGAAAGTTAATGTTGAAATACATGGGGATATATACAGTACAAAAGAGGTGAACCTGCCAATAGAATTATTCTGTGCCAAAGTTATGGACAGAAGTTAAAGTTGGTTTTTGATCTAATCTAAGTTTTTTACATTCAAATGGAGTAAACAATGCTTTTGTTCCTTAAAAAGATGTTAAAAAGACACCAGTCCCAGACCTTTACCTTAAGGAAGAGAACATCTGTAAACAGCAAAAATGGGAAAATGGGCTGTAGGGACCCATACATTTAACAACCCATATGGCTTAAATTGCCCTATACTTTCTATTCCTTAACATCTATGCAGAGACTGACGTTAGTTCATCTACATATTCATGTTATTGGTTCTTAGAGATAGTGATTACTTCCTGTCATACTGAAATATAGCGATTTGAAAAGAGTGGCACTTCCTCTTTGGCTTTCATCTGCTGAACCATGTGGATGTGTGTGGGTATTCTGCTATCAACAAGGCCCAGTAGAAAGTTCTGCCCTAGCCTTCTTCAGGGGACAGGGCCCACCATAAATGAGGTAAAGTCAGTTACAGGAATAGCTTTTGTTATAGTATGTTTTAGGTATGCACGATTGTTAGGTAAAACAAGAAAGGACAGCCTGGTCTTCAACAAGGATTGGTAGCTGAAGATAGTTTCCCCCTAGAGATCAGGTTATATTTACTCCCTGATCCATTTCTGCTGTAGGGGATCCAGACCCCATTTGCTATAAATCCTAAAGGTGACCCTTTACTCTACCAGGTCATCTCCACTGGGTGTCATATTGATTTCTCTTATATCGTTAAAATAAACAGGGTGGAATCTTGCATTGGGTCAGATACCTGCAGATACCCGCAAAATACCTGCAAAGTGGTCAGGTTTTGGGCAGTAACACCCAACCTCCATTTTTTTGGCTTTTTTTAGCAAGTGAAGGAATACAGGGTTATGGAAGAAAGTTAATACTACAAATGGATCCAGGGACTAGGACAGGTTGAAATAGTTGAAAATTATCTTACTATGTTACTATGTTGTCCCCCTTACCCATCTGGTCAAGGTCAGACAGGGCTTGCAGGACACTGGGAAAAAAAACGGCTCCCCACAGCTGACAGCAAGCTGCTTCTCTGCAATATTGCTGGGTAGTGGGTCCAGGTAGAGGATGCATGACTCTATTACAGGGCACTACAAAGATCCACAAGGCCACTGATTTAAAAGAGAAAAAAATATATTTATATCAACAACATTTCAGAAGCCTTATGCACTTAATCATGGGCTAAGACAAGATGCTTAAAGGAGAACTAAACCCTAAAAATGAATATGGCTAATACTGCCATGTTTTGTACTGAACTTATTGCACCAGCCTAAAGTTTCAGCTTGTCAATAGCAGCAATGATCCAGGACTTCAGACGTGTCACTTGTCAGAGGAAGGATTTTCTTTTGCTGATTAAAGAAATTGAAATTAAGAATTTCAGTAAATCTATTTTTAGTCTTTGCTAATGAATGCACTCTTAAGTGAGTGGGCACCAGTGTAGTATTTTGTGGACACAAGGGCATTAATTATATAATGCCATTTCTGGGTGAAAAGTTTTTATACAAAATCAGTATGGAATGTTTGTTATTCTCTTAAATACAAATGAAACTTTATAGAAGTCTTTGACATTGAAGTAATACTTCCATTCAGCATTCTGCCTGTCTCTCCATTTTATTATCGTAATTGGATGGCCTCAGCCTAGATAAATTGGCTTTTGGTGAGGCTGCTAACAAGTCGTTTCAATGAGAGTGACATGTAAGGTATTTCTTTTTGAAGTTAGACCCTCAAGCTAAGCCCAGCCATTCATCTGGATCTCCCACTGTAACATCAACCATAGCAAATCAGGGATTTAGAAGCCCTGGATAAATTCAAATGAAAAGCACATTCCCAGATAAAACAAAATCTTCTGAGATGGAGAAGGGACTGAAAGGAAAATAATCAATATCTCAAGAAAAAGTGAGACTTCTACAAAGCAAATAATTCATTAGCAAAATTAACTATTTGTTCATTCTAGTTTCATCTCCAGGAATGTATAATGAAAAATATTTTAAGAACATTTCTTCTGTAGCTTTAAATCAGCTCCAAACAACTGTTGATAAATGATGTCTGGTTAAGAACACTGAAGGATTCCGTTTCAGAAACTTTTTTTCCTGGAGACTATTCATGCAGTAAGTAATTGGGCTGGTTTCTTAGTCTCCCCACTGTTCATATTATTTTAGATTGTTTTGTGGGCTTGAGCTGTGCTAAAAAAAGAGAAAGAAATAAAATAATGATCAGAAACAGTTAAAATGATGCTTTCTCTGCAGATAAGGTAAATTATGTTCCCACTTTCAAGCAGTAAAACAATTGTTCTGCCTACACACGGAATAGAAACAAGTGCAAATCCAAGACGGGAATAGGATGCGCACAGAATACATTTATAAATGAATAAAGCAGAATGTCCTCAACAGGTACATATGGAGGTCATTAAGTTACAGCTCAACAAACCATTAGGCTACAAATGCTGTACCTTTTATTTTGGTCTTCTGTACAAGCCCATGGCCAACACAAGCCTTTAAATGTGCTTCCGATTATCCCTCCAGAAACTCCTTATATTCTTTTGTTTTGCACTGCACTGCTATCAGTTACATGCCATCTTACAATATATCTTCAATATAAAATTTATGACACAAGGCTGAGCATCTCCTTCTCAGTACAACTGAGAACACACTGAGCATGTCCAGTGCCACTGGCAGTCAAAATATCAGAAAATGGGTAGCTGCTGTGGATAACATGAAGGTGTAGATCTGTAGCTGTTATAGAGCTCCTGAATGAGAACAAGCAAACTATTTTCCCTGGTAGAGTTTTGCAATTAAATTTCTATTTTTGTCAGCAGCATATTTTCACGATAGAATTTCATCTAAAATTGTATTTTGCTGTAAAATAAAACTTTTTTTTAAACAGGAAAATACAAGGGAAAAACAATGTGAAAATAAAAGTGGTATTACTTGTCCATGCATATTGTTTCACCAAAAAGAAAAATGTTTTTATGCGCAGGATAAACATGGGAAAAAATGTCAACTGCATTGTCAGAATTTTTCCATTTATTTTGTTTCACCCAAAAAAATTTACTGAAACAACAATACAGTGTTCTAAAATGGGGATGTCTGTATTAATCATTATCTTAATTAAATACATGAATTAACATCTAAGGTGTTTAAAGACATGTTACAGATATGGGATCTGTTATCCAGAATGCTTGGGACCTGGGGTTTTCCAGATAACAGATCCGTAATAAATTAATGTAAATGTTAAGTAAGCCCAATAGGGTGGTTTTGCTTCCAGTAAGATTTAATTATATCTTAGTTTGGATCAAGTATTACAGAGAAAAAAATAAATTGTTTTTGCAAATTTGGTTTATTTGTATAAAATGGAAGATGGCCTCTGCATTTTTTGAGCGTTTGTATACCCATTCGAAATGATGAATTTGATGCATGCTATTGTTTTTTCACGCTTTTATTGAATCAAGTTTTTTAAATCCTCAATTTAACATTCAAGGAGACATTTTGTGTAAAAAATAAGAAAGTACTAGTATGTTATACTCATTTAGATGTAGAAAATTTGTCCTTAAAAGTAGTGTTTAAGGCTGATTTATTGGATATTTCTGCAAAAACCCTAATAATCCCTCCTTTCTCTTCCACTTCCTGCTTCCTGAATTCCCAGGCTGTGCTAAGGAGCCGGTGGCACTCAGCTCACTGTACTGTAGGACAGAAACCAATCAGCAGCTAGCAGGACCTGATAGGGAAATGAAGCCTATCTTTGCTTATGTAACTGCAGGGCTGTGATTGGCTGCCCCTCCTACTGTGCTTCTTTCAGGGACTGTTAGGACAGACCCACTCCTCATTTGAAACAGGGACAGGGACCTGAGAACATCTATAGGGAGCTTTAGTAAAGGGGCTATTTTTAATTTTTATTAATATTATATATATAATATTAAAATTAACATTATCTCCTTTAAAGTGTGGTAACATATTGCGTTTATTCAAATGCAAAAAAAAAAATCACAAATGAAAATTTTGATAAATAGGCCTCCCAATATCACTGTGTGATATTTTGTATGCTAATATCAATCTATTGTTGGCCCAGATCAATTATTCTTGTTTTATAGAGAATCAAGGAAATTCACTTGCAATGCTGAAAACATAAATATTTGACTTTTTGCCCTAAGGATTGATATAGGATTATGGACCCTACTGCCAGAATATTAAGAAAAAGCTTCAAGGCATAAAACCTCTCTTTCTTAAACTCTCAGCAGTAAGGGAGAGAAACTCTCACTAGTGTCTCATTCCTGGTAATGATTGCTGCATTTCATGGTCGTAAATAAAACACCTTTGCATCTCACTGGGCACATTTTGCCACTCCAAAAATAAAATAACGTAGGTAACAATAGTAATCCGTTTTCAAGCTTTCGACTGGCTCAGGAAAAATTTCTTTAATGGTACTTATAAGTAATGTTTCAACTACGATGATAAATAATGCAGTTGCTAAAGATCCATTTTTCTTATGAATAAGGATGATCCTTTAAACGGAATGCAAATGTATAACACAGGCAAGACACAGAGAGGAGGCAAATTGCATGTCGGCATCTCATATGCACATGACACTTTGATTAATGACCCTGTTCTTTGAATTAAGAGCCTGGAAGAAAACTTGTAGAGCTACAAGTGCCTCCCATGCTACAGCCTAAGCATCAGTGCTGTAATGAATCATAAGAGTCTGATCAATACCATAAGTAATAGAACGGTTTGTGTTAAATCATTTGTTTTGCTGTTGCAATTGCTCTTGAAATACCACAAGGAGCAATGAGGCAGGACGTTCCCGGACAACTATGTTAGCTGTTCATTTTCCAAGTACCAAGTTGCTGGAGCTGCACAAATAAAGTTGATCGATTCAAGGTTAGTAAATCAGCTAGTTTTCTCCAATTATTGGTTTCTTACAAAACTGAAGAGCTCTCCATTTGTTCTGTGTTTAAAATATTATTCCTTGTCTGTCTATCCCTCTCTAGCATCTACCTACAACATTTTCAAGAACCCTTAAAATATTGCAACATATTTAACATTAAGAATGTCAAAAATACATTCCCAATGGCATGCACCCCACCTTCCCATTGACCATATAACTGTATATTCTATTTGTCCTCATTAAAGATGTACTGAATCTTGGATATGGTTCAATATCTTATAGTTAGACACATGCACATTGTTTTCTTTTAGGTGGCATTATAGGGGTCACTTGTGGCCACAACCATAGTCACGGTCATGCAAAAAAAAGATGCAGTTGTTGTGCAATGATGCCATACATTTAAAGGACCAGTAACATCAAAACATTTAATTGTTTTAAAGTAATAAAAATATAAAGCACCGTTGCCCTGCACCGGTAAAACTGCAGCGTTTGCTTCAGAAACACTACTATTGTTTATATAAATAAGCTGTTGTGTAGCCATGGGGCATCTAGTCAAAGGAAAAAAGTCTCAAGTTACACAGCAGATAAGCTATGTAGAACATAATGTTATCTGTTATCCATTACTTATCCTGTGCCATATAGCCATTTTTCAATTCCCGCCATTGCTACTTAGCAGCTTGTTCATAAGAACTATAGTAGTGTTTCTGAAGCAAACCGATCAGTTTTACCAGTGCAGGGCAACACTACATGATATTTTCTTTACTTTAAAACACTTTCATTTTTTGGTGTTACTGTTCCTTTAAGGTGCTTACATTGAAAGATACTCTTGTACTTCCATATAGTCACATTCATCATCGGTGTGTTCACCCAGGGAACCCCGTCCCCTCCCTTTTATTTTATTTTTATCATCAAGAACGGAGCAATGGAGATTGGCACATTGGATATTTTAAAAACTATTTTATCTCCTGCTCAGATGTATTGCCAGTTTCCCAGGTGCCCCCAGTCATGTGACTTGTACTCTGATAATCTTTAGTCACTGTCTACTGCTGCACTGCAAGCTGGAGTAATATCATTCAGCCGTGGTAGCCTCTCCAAAAATCTGGGCCTGTCTTCACCCCCTCTTCTGTTTTTAATTAGCACTGTAAGAATAACATGCATAAATGTAATATAACTGTTCAACATCCAATTTATGTCCAAACAGAAGTGCAAATGCATGTGTTTGATGCACTGTACAGCATAGCATCAGGTGCAACACCCACTGATTACCACAACTATGTGGGCATTGTGGGAAGAATGGTGTATACTGGGTAAAAAATATGGCACATTGTGTCCCAAATTGTTTCTGCAGCTTCGTGAAAAAAATGTGCAGATAGCAAAATGCGCATTTCACTATGAATCCATGGCTGTCGAAAAAAGTCACTCATCATTACATAAATCCTTCAGCTCTTTAAAAAATGACTTGTTCTCCATCCTGAAAGTGGACCCATCACCCCAAAGAAATATTCAAAATCATATTTTATCACATTAGTACAGCAAAATGAACATTAATTACACAATATAAATTATTTTAATCTTGTTTTCTTCAGTCTGGGAATTCATAATTATAGCAAGCAGGCAGGAGCCATTTTGTGGGCACTGTTATTATGGCAAGCCTTGCATCATCTCAGAATCTTGTTTGTGCACCAGAATGGGGGACACAATGTCTATCCCCATGCCCTGGCTACACAATTAAATAGTTAAGAGAACTGGGGGAATGTGTGGGGAGCAGTGGCATCTAGGAAGTGCTGAATGGAAAGTGAAAGTAATTATCTGCCCCACCTCTATGCCTAAGGCATAGAGGAGTGGCAAACAATGTTTGATTGACAGCTGAGATTTTTAAATGAGCTTAAAACAGCTATGAATGCTTTAATAAAAATTTGAATTTGGATTTCATGTTTAATTTGTAAAGGACTTTTATTATACAGATTTTTGTGTCTGGGTGACGGGTCCACTTTAATGAAGTAAAGATGGCGCAAGGGCTATTGTAAGTTTGCCAGAGAGCAATCTGTTTTGCATTAGATTATTCCAACACAGAGCAGTAAGTTGATGACATATCTGTTAATTTTGTTGAATTAAATATAATAAAATAAAAGTTTTCATTTAAATACTCAATAATATAAATATGTTGATTTAATTAATCTCCTGTTTGTAGAATTCTTGGATACATTTGTGGCACACGGCATATGTAGTTTAACGTTTCATAATTAAGCCACTGAGCATGATTTATTAATTTCATTTTTCAATTTCAGTAAATTTTATAGTTTTTATACACTTTCCTGCATTTATTTTGACAATTCTTGATTAAACACATTCCAATATTTCTACAGAGCCATGCTTAGCTTTTCAGAACGATGACATTGACATTGCTTTTAGTTAAAAGACAACTCAGGCAATCCTTTGCCATGGGAAGTCATATTTTGTACTACTTGACTACAGCCCATTCCCTGTTTGAAGGAAGGTTTCCACCATTCAAATACAGACATACCCCCAAATGTAATAAAAGGCAGTAAGTTTGCCCAGGAGCAGTAACCCATAGCAACCAATAAGGTGTTTGCTTTTAAACAGGTGACCAGTAAGTGCTACCTGCTGATTGGTTGCTAAGGGGATTTGCCCCTGGGCAAACTTAGTGCCTTTTATTACATAACCCTAATAGAGTTTCAATGGGCATTTGAAGACTTATAGATTTATCTTCAAATTTCAGGTATGGGATTTTTTATCTGCCAACCCATTATCCAGAAAACTCCAAATTACAAATTCCACACCCCATAGAGAATAATTAATCTTTATTGGAGGCACAACAATCCTAATGGATTTTAATGTTTAAATTATTTGTTAGTTGACAAATGGATTCTGGCATGATTTCATGGTAAAGGTTGTATTACTCAATTACACTGTGTACATTGAGCGTAATTCATTCTACCATTTAAAATTTTATTCTTGAACAATTTAATTTTTTTTGGTTCTAATATTGGTGTGTAGCCAGCCATCTCATGTCATTTTGCCTGGTCATGTGCTGTCAGAAAGAATCAGCACCAACACTTGGAACTGCTTTCAGATCAGCTATTTTTTTCTCCTACTCAATGTAACTGAATGAGTAGCAACTTTGGTTAACCAGATTTGATTTTTATTACTGAGTGCCGTTCTCATATCTACCACAAGGTAAGGGCACTAGGAGCATGGGAGCATTTTTAGCAATGCATGTGTCAGGGATATGTTATCTTGTCACGTCTCATTGTTCTGCTGAGTGTTATCACTCCAGCTTGCAGTGCAGCAGTAGACAGTGACTGAAGTTTATCAGAATACAAGTCACATGACTGGGGGCACCTGGGAAACTGGCAATACGTCCATACCCATGTCAGATTTCAAAATTAAATATAAAGAAAAAATTGATTTCAATGCACAATTCTGCTGGAGGAACACTACTGGCACATTTTGTAGCAATCATCCTTTCCCATGGCAGGAAGCCTGTAAGGAACAAATATTCAAATTACAGAAATACCCCCTTATCCAGAAAACTCCATGTCCTGTGCATTCTGGATAACAGGTTCATACCTATACGTCATAAATCTGATTGATTTGATGTTTTATTGATCTATGGCATCAATCCCAAACTCCTGGGTTAGGTAAAAAAAATGTTCTTGGAAACTCGGCTTGAACATGATCTAGTTTAAGATCTAGGTGAAATTTATTTACTGTCTTAGATATTGAAACTGCTTGTCAAATGTTTTGAGTAAATGGGTGACCACGTTTTTAACCATCTAAGTCTGAAAGACAGATACATGGAGATGCATCTCTGTTGGAAACATGTTTTCAGTCACCTTCAATATTTATCGACATAGCTGTTTGTCATAATTGCCACAATTAGTGATTCCAGTCTCACATACCAAAAGACCGCAACCAGCCTCACAGAGCTTAATCAGATTTACTGAGACACAGTGAAAATGGAAATACAGAGGTTTTCCTTGTTGAATATTAATGCACATTTACATAAGAAACAAATGCAAGTTTTGAACTGTAATTCAAATATTGGTCATCTCTGCCAAAGCAAAGCAACAAATGGAAAATTAAAATAAAATTGTGTAAAATGTTAAAAAGTGGCCAATACAGTGCTAAGGACTTCATCCTCAACCAAACTGAAATTGTCTAAGCCTCATACAACTGTATACCATGT
>CM044447.1:112798196-112811263 GCA_024363595.1 Xenopus borealis | reverse complement strand
CTTTATCTGCTGGCAGGATAGTGATGTTCGGGGTCCTTACTCAGAGCTCTCCTCTCTTGTGTAGTAAGATTAGAGGGAGGTGTTCTAGCACTTGACAAGACAGCTGACATTTTTAGTCGGAGTTGTTCTGCTTCTTCTTTTTATACGTGATTATTCTTGATGGCAGATTCTGTGGCTGTGATGAGTTCAACTACTGGGATGTGTTGTGGTGTCACTGCATAGTTAAACCCCTTGGATAGCACATCCTTTTCTGAGTTACTACCTTATCTGTAGCCCACATGTCTCTGGTGTTCTTTGGTGTCTCATCTTTCTGCCTCCAATCACATTTGAGTTTTTCTCCAGTGACATTAAAAAAAAACCTTTTCCATTCAAGTATGATCACAAATTGTCATTGAGAAAAAATCATGAAAAAATGTTGAACTGAGTTGAACTGACTTTTTTTTTTCAATCAACTTTTGAAACAACTCAAATTGAAAATTGATAACACTTGTAAATGTAAGCTTTGCCACTTAGAAAATGTTAAGGTTTTATTTTTACTTACTGGAATTAGAATTCTATGTTTTTATCTCCATCATTCTTCTAATTAATCCTGTTAAGGTCTAAACATTTTGCAGTGATGAAAAGAATGGGTTCCAGAAACGCTGGACCAATTTCTGCTAGAAATTCTATTCAACAGAATGTTCAAGAATGAGAATTTATATGTTAGGGAGCAATCATTATAAGCACACAGAAAAAGCTCCCGAGCAGAATAAACCATGGCAATATGTATATATGTTTCAATGAATATAGTAAAATTAATATAAACTCTTCCTGTAACTGAAGCTTATTTTTCTCAATAATAAATATAATGTCAGACAAAAATGTAATTGTATGGAAGAGCTTAGGATAGCATATCATTACATTCCCAAATTGTGCAGATTTGTGCACACACTGGTAAACCATAGGAGAGCTAACTAAATAAAGGCTAGGTTTTAAAATAATGCTGTGTTGGCTAGCTTGGCAGCCTAATCAGCTCGGCACGCTTGAGGCACTTATAAATAAATATCTCAGCCATCATTGCTTTCAACTAAAAAGCATCAGCACAATGTACTGTACTGTATAGGCAGTTTTGATTGCTTTCACAACAGGCTGTTTTATTTCCAGGTGACAGGTCCACTAGTTAAGTACTTTTTGTGTCAGTCATCTCATGCATCCAGCTTCTTTATTATATGATGTTGAATGATAGGGTTGTACTGTATGTAGCAAGTATCTTGAAGGCACTTATCTGCACATGTCATCTAGGACAACAGGAACAAAATAGTGTTTTTTCCCCTTCCAGAACATATAGACTCACATTCTATATTTAAGAAATGCTTTTCTCTTTCTGTCACCTCCAAACAACCAATAACCATCCTTTGAGTTTAATTGTTACTCAACAGAAGTTGCCAGCAGGCTTAGCTGACCACTGCAAATAGTCTGCCCAATATATCAACTCATGAAGTGCTGGCAGCCACTTCCCATTCTGGGAACATAATGTGGTTTGCCTTTCCCAATTATCATTATGGCTCATTTCAAGGTTCTCAAGCTTACTAATGGCACAGGTAAGTTAGGATACTGGTGGAAATTACTTACATCCCTTTACTGAGTTAAAGCAAGATTAGTGATTGGTTAATCTGACCCTTTTTGCTTCACTGAAAGGAAGATAACTATCTGAAATACATTGAAGTCTATGGGCAACAACATTTTTGAAGCAAGGCAAGTTTTCCACCCATTGGAGTCTATGGGCATCATTTTTGTAGCAAAGCTTGGTGAAAAATGTTGTCCACCACTGATTCGGATTACTCCTACAAACTAAGGGTCAGTTGACATATCTGATGTTGACTTGCATGGAAGGTTTTACACCATAATAGCAGTTCTATAGGAGATTCTGAATACTACAGGTATGAATATGTTTAAAGGGCAAGGAAATAAAATCCCACTTTTACTTTCTTTAATAAAAAAGAAATCCATCACCAATATACTTTCATTATATAAGAATCCTGTCTGTATGCAGTGAAATTCTCCCTTCATGCACTGCTGTGGATAGGAATTGACAGAGGGTCCCTAACTTCTGGCAGGGAAACAATCATACTTATGAACAGCAGGGGGAGCCCCTGCCTTACTTACCAGCCATACAGAACTCAAGCAGCATTGTTTTTTTTATCATTTATGACGATCCCTAAGAAGCCCAGACCACACTGAGCATGTGTATGTAGTCTAGTCTTGCAAAGATGTATAACAAAGTTACAAGATGACAGCCCCCTGTGGCCAACTTTGAAAGCATAAATCATTTGTTTGATTAGGCTTGTGGTGCAGTAAGTTCATGTTTATGTTTAGTATACAAAATACAGCATTTACAGCCTTATTCTATTTTAGACTTTCCTCGCCCTTTAATGTGGTCCATGTTCTGTTGGGCGGTCCATGTTCTGTTAGGCAAAGTTGTTTCCTGCAACTGCTCCACTTAATTTCTATGAGTCGTTTCAGATAAGGCTGTGTGATCTGTGATCTGATTCATAGGCTAGATAGGTTTCATATTTGGTTCAGTCACTGCCATTTTTATGAAATGCAGGCATATTTTCAATGTCCATGCATATTCTTTTTAAATTGACTGTAGTTTTTTTTTTAACTCAAATTCAAACGGAGACATCTAAAAAACACAGGCAATTGAGTAACATAAATTGATAGATTACATTTTATGCTTGATGGATTTGACAGATATGGACTGCAAGTTTGTAGTTTGCATAAGGCCTAATATTTAAAAAAAAATATTTTTAGTCTATTTAGTTTAGTAACACATCTATATTCCAATAGGCTTCAAATGTAATTTTAACTATGAATTATACTTAATCTTCCAGGATAACACAAAACACACTTAAAACCTTTAATACCTACAGGAATTTTGATCCCTAAATTCCATTTTGATAGATAAATGCAATAAACTTAGTTTTTAAAGTTTATTTATTGTACAAAATTATGTTCTTTCTATTAAATAGGGTACAATGTTTCCATCATTTATCATATGAAGTTTCTTAAAGGGATTCTGTCAGGACTTCACATCAGTTAATAGTGCTGCTCCAGCAAAATTCTGCACTGAAATCCTTTTTTTCAAAAGAGCAAACTGATTTTTTTATATCTGATTTTGAAATCTGACATGGGGCTAGACATGTTGACAGATTCCCAGGTGCCCCTAGTCATGTGACTTGTGCTCTAATAAAGATAACTGCTTCTTGGTACATATGAGAAGAGTAAAAATCCAAGTTTCACTGCAACTCCTTCAGTTAAATTAAGTTGTAGAAACAATATCTTAACTGAAAGCAGTTCTATCCTATAGTGCTGGCTCTAAAAGCACACAACCAGGCAAAATGACCTGAGATTACAACTAAATTAAATAAACGTGTTGGTTCAGGAATACAATTTTGTATGGTAGAGTGGATTATTTACAGTTCAAACAGTGTAATTCAGAAATAAAAACTATGCCATAAAAATTATGACAGAATGCCTTTAAGAACACAAGTGTTATATTGCTGGACTTCAATTATTAGCATGATTTAACCTTTGATAATGGAGGATGATTAGAGTATGCACTGGGAAGTTAACAGAATAGCTAAAACCAAAAGTGATTTAAGTTGTTTACCTGCTACCCAGGGGTTTTTGCTCCTCTTCCTCAAAAAGGAGCTACTAATTGCTGAGCATTATGCTGGAGCCTTCTTCTGTTCCTTTGAGCATCCTCTATAAGTGTGGGTATGATACATAACTTTTTCCTATTTATGTTGCCTATGCACCATGCAAAATTGCCTTTGAAAAGAAAGAAGATAATAGTTTGGTGCTTTACAAACATTACCCCAGGCTGATGCAATTTTTCAGCAAGAAAGGTAATAGGTAAGCATTAAACAACTAAATCAGTTGGGGAGCCTAACAGCTTGGCACCCCCAGTGATTTTTACTTTTCCTTCTGCTTTTATGTTTAACAATGTTTGGAACATTACAGTATGATGTTTAAAAACATAGAAAGACCCTTGGCTCTGGTATTTTAGATCCCATAGATGTATCTCACAGTATTTAGGTGGTGAATTAAGTGGGTTTGAGTCAGGTGTTATTAATGACATGTGACACTATATTCTCTTAAATAATCCTCTCCCCGAATCTTTAGATATTATGATTAAAAAATGCAATTGTACTTTTTCTTGGAATGTCTTTTTATTTCTCATTGTCCTTGGAGAATCCAATTATCCACATATAAACATATCAGTGCTCTTTGCATACACAGTTATAAAAAACACTCCCATTTAACCATCAACCTTGCCATTTATATCATCTATGAACTGTTGTTAAAGAGGTCACAGATTGCTGATCCACTTCTGATTCATTCTACCACCTCTAGACAAGGATGTTTTTTTGCTGTGGGGGGCTGTTGCACACTAACACAAGCAATAACCAATATGACAAGTGTACACAAGCTTTTTTATTTCTGTATTGAGTATTTTCTGTCCTAAAGATTGTCCAGCATGACTAGCTTGAGATGAAACGCATAAACTGTGTGACTTCTTGCATCAGTTTTGTTTCCTGCATCCACTCCAGCACTGTTCCTGCTGGGCACTTGCTCCCCATATTCTGAATCCCTAGTTTTGACCTTTGGCTTGATATTTGACTCATTTTCTGTCTGCCCTGACAGCAGGCCTGTGTCAAGGACTGCCACTTGCCCAAATATATGATAATCTCACTTTACTTTTCTATGAATTCTTTGTTGAATTTGCAGAGCCTTTTATCTACTATAAATCCATACAGCTCAGGATCAAAAACAGGAGTGCTGTAAACTGATTATCTCAACCAGGTCTAGTTGCTGTATTCATACACATGCATCCAATCCATATATAACACTGCTTTTGCCATTTTTATTGATAGTCAATCTGGTCTAGAGCACAAGACAAATGACTGAAAAAATGCTGCTTGATGTCACTGTTAGTATTAGGCTATAAAAGTTAAAACTATAAGAAGGCTGGTATTTTTTATAGAAAAGCAGAACTCTGTAGCTTTTCCTTGACAATAATCTGCACTAATCATGGACTAAGCCCATGACTAAGTTGTATAAAATGCATAGGGCAGATGGAAATTTTTGTTTTTCTAATGTATTTATTAACAATTCCATACAAAAACAAGGCACCTCGGGAAAGAGTCATATAAAAGAATTTTATTGTAGGAATTCATCCTTGGATTGCAGCTCCTTGCATTATTTTATCATTGATATTTTAAAGTATGTTGGTAATATTTGGGTAATGCACTTTTTGTATCTCTTGTGCATCATTTAAAAATGTTGATTTGTTCTTCAACTGTCTGATCTGCCCATGCCCCAACCCAAATATGCTGTTGTCTGCTTTGTGACATCAATAATCCTCCCTTATGTTGTCACATACCCCCACCATCCTGTAAGATTCCTCTAAAAAGGTGGCAACCCTAGAAGATATTGATCAAAGAGCTTTGGCAATTAAGCTTTGTATTGAATAATTCCATGTACCTTTCAATGCATCTTTAAAATAATCAGCATCAAAAATTCTGTCAATGTGTTCACAGAATTAAATGAATACATTCTAAGGAGTGTCATCTTAAATAAAATAAATTCAGATGTGTTTTTTCTTTGGGCTATTTCTGACAAGAGACTCCTTCATAAATAACATCACACCTTTAAAATCACACATTCATTTATAATATATAAGTTTATTTTTTTTTTGCTGAAATGTACCATAATACTGTATTCAAAATGACATTTAACAGCCAATTCAGCGTTTTTGCCAAAGGAAAAGTTTGAAATAATGATGACAAGTGTCAGTGCTCCTACAAATTGATTTTGTCTTGTTATAAATATAACAGACATGGAATGCAATGTATAGTTTGCTACTATAAAACAGGCAATGGTTATTGCACTAAGAACTCATGAACAGGCAGATATCAGGGATAATACTAAACAATTTTTCTGCTTGGCTGAGCCACTAACTGCCCCATTCTTCATGTGTGTTCCTCTGTTCAAGATGGGAATTGTGCTGAGGGGATTGAAGAAAAAGGACAATATAAATATACTAGGGGGAAGTGCATAGGGGGAAGCCTGCACGAATATCCAGCAGCAAACTTTTCTATTGTTATAATCAATTGACACAGGGCTGACCAACAAGAGGTCTGCATGACAGATGTTGCTTTCCAACAGATTTGAATGGCATCCAATGTGCCTAAAACATATTTGCATTGGATCATTGTTCTAAACAAGTCTTATCATTTACTGAGATATGGTTGAAAGCGCAAAAGAATTGGCGCATGTTAGGGATAGTAGGGGATTCTATGCAGGATTTGTCCTTCAGGCGAGGACTGATTGTGCTCTCAGGAGACAAGAAGGGGTAACAGGATCAAGAAGAAGGTTATATAGGCAAAGAATCAAGGTGAGGACCTGGAACAGAGCAGCTGGGGAATCTTTGACTATACAGAGTGGAGCAGGACGTAGTAGGAACATAATCATGAATAGACTTTGCAGGAAAGGACAGTGCAGACAAAAAAAAAACTGAATCTGGAACAGGACTGGATGCAGGAAACAGAGCAATACTAATGCAGGAGTGAGAACAAGAGCTGGGAGAGGGACAAGAACATGTCAGGGTGCAGGACTAGAGAAGGAACTAGAGCTAGGGACAAACCACAGTGCTTAGGAAGCAAGGCCAATGCTTAGGCCCCTGCTGTGAAGAGGGCTAGGCTTTCATTGTACAGAGTGAGGCCTTATTGACTGACCCTACCCAACCATTAGGCTGCTGGGGTGATACAACATAGCCAGGGAAACTATTGGAAAGGAGACAATCACATGCCAACCTGCAATCCACATGCCAATCTGTGACCCTCCAGGTGCTGCACAGCAGCCTGTGATCCTCCAAGTGCTGCAAAGAATGGCTTTATGCTGGCTGTGGATGCAAACAGAATATACAGATAAGAAAGATTTACAGGGATAATACATGTTTGCATTGCATTAGTCTACAAATATAAGACAGAAATGAGGGTTGGTTTGATTGTCCTGGATATATTCAGATCAGTTTTAGTGGCCACCTTCACATGGCACTTTGGATTGGAATATCAAGCACCCCATCCCACTGGGCTCCCCTGTGGTTTAAGGGTTTGCTAATACTAAGTTACAGTATGCCACTAGTTACAATAAATTAGTAGTTTGGAAGACTCTCTGGCTACTTACTGTATCTTTCGGGGAGGCAATCTAGAAAAACCCATACTTGATCTGAAGATCCCAGCTTATAGGAGAACTAAAATTATTATCACTGGGGTGCCATATATTAGGCACCATAGAAGAATAAATAAGAAGAAGAGAAGCGCTCCATAGTGCTCATTGGAAATACCCTGGTCCAGAACAGTTTTCAGCAAACAGGAGCATCAGCCTGGGGTCTCAGATGGTGCTTGTACAGTGGTTTCCTCCCAGTGATTAAAATTGCTAACTTGAAACCCTGGGCCAGTGCTTCATGCCGAAAACTGCACTAGTCCGCGGTCTCGGTTTAGTGATTATGATAACTGGGGGGGCTTTCTTTAATTCAGATCTTTCTGGATAATGGGTTTCCAGATAACTGATCCTACACTTATACAAGCAAAAGGACACCTACGGAATCTAAGACAGTTGCTCTAAACACACAAACAGATTATAGTATGAAACCTTCTATCCGAAAGCAATATCTGTACGTGTATGGCCGATATAATTTCAGAAAAACCCGACCCTGTGGATGAGAACAATGCATAAGTATTGCCCTCTTTTTGCAGTCAAGACTTTTGTTTCCAAGCCCCAGTGCTGTCCTCTACAAGTATTCTGTATTTCCAAAAGCTTGTGCTCTCCTTCTAACATCATGTATAAGCTTAATCAGGCTGTCAATTTAAAGCAAGAGCTTGAGCCACAAACCGGCAATTTCTCACTAAATACAATTTCAGCAGAATGTGTTGGTATGCAGTTTGAGTCTATTACATTTTTCCCCATACACAGCTGATGGGCTGCAGTATTGATCTCCACCAGCTGTCTACAGTTAACTGAAGGAATAGATCTTCAAAGACAACGTTCCCGCATATAATGCGTTCGGTGATCCTTGTGCTGCCTTAATTTTTTTTTTATAAAACACAAGCTATTTTTCAGGAGTTAACATTCTGAACAAACACATTTTTAATGCCTGAAATTAAATTCTGCTTAGTAGCTGATTTTTTTTAATGGCACTAGAAAGGATGCTTTCCTGCCTACATTGACATGTATTAGGGTAATTTATGCATTTTTTACTGCCCTTTCCTCCAAAAGGAGCTACTTTGGTTCATTCATAGATTGGCTAAAAAATACTTGATATTCAAATTTTGGAGCTCTGTGTTTAATATTCAGTTTGAATGGAGGGCCAATGGCTCCTTTATGTTCTGCATGTGCAGTGATGATGGAAACCTTGCATACTATTCTTTTTGGAGTAAGAGGTGGATTGATTGGAGTGCCACCTATTCTCTCCTTAACTCTACTCCTCTTCACCAATAAATATACGATTATAATAGGCAAGTGGAAATGGGTCACAACATGTATCACAACTAGTTTATGACAAATATCCAGGGTTATAATATTACATTTTTTAAAACATATTCAGCAAAGCTTTATTAATGTCAGTGGCAATTATTTATAAAAATGTGCACCTAGGCAGTAATCCATGGCAGCCAATCAGATGATTACTTTCAGTGTTCAACCTGCAGCTGGCTGAAAGAAGCTAATCATTGATTTGTTGCTGTGGGTTACTGCCCAGGTGCAAATTTGCCCTGTGTTTATAAATGAGCCTCAGTGCCTTTTCCAGTACAATCAATTTAAAGGACAGTGCTACTAAATACATTTTCTGTGATGTTATCACATGCTATGGCAACATCCACTTTGGAAACTGTATTTGTCTGGGTGTAAAATTATAAAATATTTTCTGCTTATTGACGATTTATAAAAAATTGATAGGCTTTGCTTTAAATCAAAAAAAGTAATGGTTCACAAACCAATCAGAATTCAGATACAATTGTCCATGTAGTTGCCTTCTGAATATTCAGAAACAGGATATGAGACCTGTTATTCAAAATACTAGGGGTTTTCAGATAGTATAGCATACAGTAACATCTCAAATGCACATAAAAAGTGATATGAGCCTATTTCTATATCCTTTGGCTTCTTCACTATTATGTACCTTATTTATCTATATCTCCTGTACGTGCTGTAAGCTAAGAGCTAGACCTATTGGAAATGAACTGCTATTTTGTTAAACAATCATATTATGTGCATACCGAGGGATTGAGTTACCTGAGATTACTTAAGGGTAAAAATATAAAATCCAGGGGTTAAAACAAATATTGAGAAAGCGAGAGGGGGAAGAAGGGGGTGGATAAGGGTTGAAGTCGCTCAGCCGTTCTATAGATTACGTGTAGAGTACTGTACCATGATAACCGAAATTTCTTTACCTAAAAAACATAATTTACATTCCTAAGTGAGAACTTCTAGTCCGAGTTCATTAATATGTATTGATCTGATTCCAAGAATTCAACCCAGGTAGACCAGGTCTTTATGTATACCTCATGTTTCTCAGGTATATAACTGAGTATTAGTGATGGCACGCGTCGCGTCGTTTTAGGCGCGTCTCGTCGTATTCGTCACGTCATTTTCATCGCGCGTCGCGTCATTTTCACGCGCATCTCGATTTTTTTTTTTTATATAGGCAAATTTTCGCCAGACGAATTCTCACATCCCTACTGAGTATCTCTTCCATCCACCTTATGTTACCCATTTCCTCAAATCACTCCTTCACTGGGAGGAGTTGTGGATTTCAAGTGGCAAGGTATCACCGTTCTGGCGTCGCTTAAGACAAAATCCTGCTAATTACCTCTTATGTTTAAACCTGTGACCCTGGAGCATAGATAGAATACCTATAGAGGGAACTTTCGGAATGTTCATTCCTGTTATTGTGTTAATTATTTAAAATACTTTTTCCCAAAAGGGTTTCAGAATTGTACAAGACCACCATATATGTGCAGGGGATCCTATCTCCTTTTTACATCTCCAACACGTTATTGACCGTTGGACACATTTTGTGCAAAAGCTCAGGACATTTGTACCATCTGGAGATAATTTTGTAGTTTGTTTCCTGGGCTTTACAGGCTATAGAAAATGTATGAGTGAGGAAGAAACTAGAGTTATATTGTTCATTACTGATGGGACTTGTACAGTAGTTCTTTTCCCATTGTCTGGTATATTTGGGTAATATATGTACTTTGGGGTCTGATATCTTATACAGTATAGAAAGCCCATGCTTAAGTGCCTTTACACCTGATTTATTGACAGCAAACAAAAACTACAGTGGCACCCAGGAAAATCAAAGGCTAGCGACATGGCACTGTGTTTTTGCATCTTGCCCCACCCCATATGTGTGTATGTATTTATTTATATAGCACCACAATTCTATGCAATGCTTTACAAGGCGTAAACACAAACAGGGGTACAGGTTCTATAAGTTATACAGAAAAAACAGATACATCTATGCTCAAGTGCTTAGGTGTATCAATACACAGTTGGCATGAAGTCGCTGCTCCAAAGAGCTTGCACTTTATTCATGATAAATGATCCCAAAAATGAAAAAGAGCGCTTTTGGGGTTAACTTTGTGTTCATCCTAAGTAGCTTGATATTTGACACAACAGTGGTGGGAATTCCAGAAGGCTACAGAGCACTACCCCCCTGCAGTTTACACTGTAACCCATCTGCGGAGCTCCGAGCCTAGAAAACACAGCACAATCACTGAACGCGTGTTTCATCAAAATTCATTACGGTTGCTTTTTTAATTGACTGTTCGTAAACATGCGGCGCAATCAATTTGTAGACTAATAATAACAACTCTTTCCGAGTAATACCTCAGTGGTGGTTTAAAGCTCCAGTAGAAGCCAAAGCTTTAGAAGCAGTTTAGGAAATGAGTGAAACCACGCACGGCTTTGTACACAAATCACATTTTTTTTTTTTCAAATCTGGGATCAATGAAAGAGACTTGTGAGGCAGGAGCTACCTAGATCTTCCATCTGAGCTGTGTGCATATGTAGCAGCCAGAGGAGGCAAGTGGTATTAATGAGGATGCTGGCAGATCTACACTTTAAAGCTGTTCTGTGTCTGCAGGGGAAGAAATACTAATTGGCTGCTCTAATTCTCTTGATATTCTTTGAAAATAATTTGGTAGCCTAACGGTATATTTTGATTAGAAATTACATTAAATATGTTCTTTGAATGTGTGTTGCCAGGGCTACTGTTTGTGTTCTATCATTATTTTGTCTTGCTAAGAAATATTGTGATAAACAATTCCAGGAATAGCTAAACAAAAAACAATTAATGGCATTTTAATTCTGCTAATTAAATCCCCCTCCCAAACCTCCAGATCATTTTTAATTACAAAAATATGCAGGTACTGCATAGATCTCAGTCTCTGTTGGCTGATGAGGAAAAAAGATAACCATTGGGGGTGGATAACCTAGGCAGATGGGTTGATGACTATGTTGGACGTGGGGCGAAAAGGCAGAATCAGGTTCTTAGATTGTATTCAGGAAAAATCAGGGAATGGACTGCACATCACAGATGGAGCAAACTTTACTTTGGCGTTTGCCTCTGATGTCTCATTACCTTTTATCTACCTTTAGGTATGCTAATTCTAAGCAACTTTTTAACTAACCTTTTTTTTCTTTTCTTTATAGTTTTTCAATTATTTACCTTATTCGTCTTCTCTTGTGACACCTAGTGGTACTGTAGACATGAAAATAGCAACCGGCTGGAGAGGATGTGTCTAATTATGAGCAAAGCTGTCCCGTGTAGCTTCACAGCTATTTTTTTCGCTCAAAATGCAATAAAAGCCAATGGTTGTTTGTGTTATGGCAGCTTTTTTGTCCAAATACATTGAAGTAAATGAGTGGTTTTTTATGGTGACTTTTTTGTCTCTGCAAATTTTTGTCACTGAAACTGAACTGAGATGGTGAAATGCAGAATTTTAACGCAAATCCATGGCAACCAAAAATGTGCTCATCACTGCTTGTGTCACAGATGATGTAGAGATAAGAATTATCAGGCAATAGCTGCCTGAAAGACTTGCGTTATGTGATTCTGGTTGTTATTGTAAGATTGTGCATTATAAACTGTGATGGCTGCCACACTCCATTAAAAAATGTCATTAGTTTTAAGCAGGGATTCCCAAACTTTTGAACCCGTGAGCAACATTCAGAATTAAAAGAAGTTGGGGAGCAACACTAACATGAAAAATGTTCATGGGGTGCCAAATAAGTGCTGTGATTGGCCATTTGGTAGCCCCTATGTGGATTGTCAACCTACATTGAGGCTATGTTTGGCAGTACATCTGGTTCTTATACAACCAAAACTTGCCTCCATGCCTGGAATTAAAAAATAAGCACCTGCTTTGAGGTCACTGGGAGCAACATCCAAGGGGTTGGAGAGCAACATGTTGCTCACAAGCTACTGGTTGGGCACATTGGTTTTAAGACACCATTTTAATGGTAGAATGGTAGTTTTTTTGTGATATTGTATTCTAAACTACAACATAACATATCATCTGCCCTATCTGTTTATAGGGAATAACGTACTGGTTCTCCCAAAAGGTTTTATTGCATGCCCAAAGTTACAGTCTGCTGTTGTGATTAAATGCTATATTGTGCCAGCATTGTTGCCTATCATTTCTCTAACTGCTAGAAGGCTGATCAGTTGCTGATTGGTTGCTGTTGACAAATGCAGTTGTGTAGTATAACACCTATGTCTGTAGTTGAGCCTTTCTGTTCTATTGATAGATACTTTAATTTTTATATTTCATCTTATTTCTTATATGAAGAATCCAATTTCCATTTTTATTAGAAAAATTAACAACATTTCATTATGATGAGTCATCTTACACATTGTTCTTATGAGATGTAATACATTTTCCTGATATGTTAAGCTTGTCCTTATTCGCTATTGTACAAATTTCCACAAGGCCACATACGATTTTACTATTCAT
>CM044447.1:112748251-112775190 GCA_024363595.1 Xenopus borealis | reverse complement strand
GAGAGAGAGAGAGAGAGAGAGAGAGAGAGAGAGAGAGATATGTGTAGGTGCATATGTATGTATGTATAGCCCTGGTTTAAATGGCAACTCTGCATGCTTTCTTTGACTACTCTGAATGGTTACATGCACCAAATCCCTGCTGTGAGATGCCTTCTCTGTGATTCTCCTTCTTTGGCCAATTTCCTCACTGAAAGTGCCTTGTGCATGGAACTGCAGTTAATAGCCTCATTTTTATATAATATTTCAAGCTGTGATGTTTTGATTCCACCATGAGTGAAACTACCACATTTATAGATAAACATTACTGGAGCTGGGAAAAACACCTTGTTTGTTGGTTCAATTAAATGAATAAAAGGATTTTCTTATTTCAGCAACTGCTGGAGATATTGGGTAATCCTGCTCCTCGGAGAACTGTGAAAAGCTGAAGGCCTCTTAGACTGATGGTATATTGTTACTTGGTAATAGAAACCACACGTGGAACAATTAAGATTCATTCTATTTATTTATTTATCTTCCTGATTTTACAACAAAAAAAAATGAAAAGAGGGTAACAAGAAGAATCGATAGACGCAGGTTCAATTAATGTGACAAATGTTCCTTTATGCTTCTTAATTTATTTTCTATTCTGACACCATGGAACTTTTAATGAATGCAATATTGCACATTTTTCAAAGTTATGTAAATCATCTGAAGAAAGAGTGGGAAATTCATGTGCTGTGCTAAATAAAGGACATTGTTAAAGTGTGTGTGTGCCCACTGTTATGTAGAATGGGATCAAATTGATTTTACTTCATATTAAGCTGTGGAGTAAGGCAATAAAACTTAACTCAGCCCCACCTGACCATGACATAATTTTAACAATATATGGTGCCCGCAAGAGGGCTTTTTAACCTATATCTGTCCAAAAAATGGTCTTTGCATCAGCACATGCTGATGCTGTCCTCGCTGGCCTACTGCAAGATGTGTTTATTGAACACCTTGACTGGATTAGCCCATGAGTGCAAAATCAGGTAGAGATCAGCTTATTTATCTCACAATGTATGACAATCTTAAGTCAAGTTTTGCAAATGCTCTACAGCAAAGTATATACATACATATTATTTTTAGGTAGCCCTGACCAAGACCAAACTGGCTGTAGGTCTTTATTGCTTTACTTTGATAAATTCAAGAGCAAACCCTGCCATGTTAATTTGATCTGTATACAGATGCAGTCATTTAGATTTGTGTGTTAAATGCGTCATGACTTAACTCATCTATCCCATTTATCCCACTTAGCACAGAATATTGTGTCACAGCATCCCATTCAATTAAAGAGTTCACCATTGAAAACAATGGGGCTTTGGTATGCTAATGAAAAGGTTAAATGCATTAAATGAGTTAAGATAACTTTGGATAACACAGTTTCTTCAATTAGCCCTGAGTCACGACGCATTTAACTTACAAATTATTATTAACATGTATTTCTATAGCGCCAACTTGTTGCGTAGCGCTGTTCCAAGTGACTGCATCTGTATGGACACACTTTACCAGACAATATTATCATGGCTGAAGAGTTAGCAGAATAAATTACTTTCCATTGGCCACGAAGAATTAACATATCAGCTAAGAATTAACCAAGGTCAAAGTATCAGATGTAGTAGGGCAAGACGCAAATGTTGCTGCTTAACCTTCAAAAGGTATAAACAAATAACTTTGAGTAGATTGTATCTTTTGAGTAATTGTATAGAAACATGTTATTTTTTATCTGCTGAGTAGATATTATGTTTATGTGATTAATGAATTCTGCATTGAAAGATATAAGCAAACAGGTTAATAAATGCCACATAACCAACACATGTAAAGCTAAAAGCAGTTCTATTACTGTATCCCCACTGATACCAATAAGCAAATGAACTTTGTTAATATAGAATTTCACAATATGATGCTAAAATACTTCCTCTTGCTGGCTGTAATGCATCAGTTACTGTAAAAAGTATATTTCATCTTCACTCTGAAATAGTTGCTGCCAATGAGATGATTTTGTGGGGAAACTATTTAGGACATGTTGAGATATATATATACACATTGACTATGAAAATACTTTGGTATATGGAGAATATGTTTATCTTAAGGACCTATAAAGAAAGTCTATAGTGCATAAGAATCTCTTGGGGTCAGGGCTGATGTTAAGTATCATGTCTCTAATGTACAGTATTTCTTGATGCAGGCAAAAGTTGACCATACAAAATAAGATTTGGTATAAACTATATTCTGTAAGAAGGCCTCTTGTTTGTCACTGAAATATGTACCAATATTTAGCAGTAATAGTACACCTGGGCACAGTAAACACATGGTGCTCTGGTACATGTTTAGCAATTTTAGCCACTGGAGGGGGAATATCTACAGTAACAACCTAGCACCCACCGGTTATTTACCTTTACTATAAAACAGGCCTGTTAGGGCCTATTATGACCCCAACCCAATGAGCAAGATCATCACTATAACATGAGTGTCAAAGTAAAAGTATCGGATGACCCCGGATATGATAACAGATGCCAGATCACTAACAGATACCCCATTGTGGCACTTCAACCACTAGACTAACTCTTATAGCTTGCCTCTAATAGGAACATACAGCAGCGTAGGCTTTCATGTAGCCTTGTTCAAATGAAAATTCTGTCTTGCAAAAGAAAATAAAGGAACCTACCTTTCATTTTGAAAATCACTCCTAAATATTGGATTCTGTCCTACCTTAAGCCAGTACAGCAGGAAGCAACTTGAGGTTCGTCTCAAGTAATGGAATGCTTTATACAACACATCAATGATTTACAAATTAGGCAGCTTGTATATGGCTTTTCTTATGAAGACGACATATTTCCTATCAGAAGAAACAGATGCAAGTACAAATGAAACCACTTTTCTTTGTATGATTAACTAAACCCAGATATCCCATTTATCCCTTTTAGCACAGAAAATTGTGTCACAGCATCCCATCTAATAAAAGTGTTCAGCATTGTGAACAATGGTACTTTGGTATGCTAATAAAAAGGTAAAATACATTAAATGAGTTAAGAGGACTTAAGATAACACAGTTTCTTTAGTTAATGCCAAGCCATGGCGGATTTAACACACAAATCCAAGTGGCTTTATCTGTAACTTGTGTTTAATGTAAAGGGAGAAATTTTCCACCTCCAGAACGTGTGCAGGAAAATACTTTAATGTTACATTTATTTCCCAAAAGGGCATTTTATTGTTACCTTTTGTGCAGGTTTAGGAGTTTTTAGGAGTGTCATGGGACACAAAAAAATACAAGATCTAGTGCTAACAAATTACCGTCTGCTTTAAGCTTTATTTCCCTAAAAGGTTTAACCCTAAATTCTTCCAGCTCTCTCAGAATGGTTTTCAGCCATGGAAGAAGTTGAAAAAATGAGGAAATTAGGGCTCTAAGACAAGGATTCTTAAAGAAATTTAGGAATGCATGGGAGCCTGGGGTTTCCAACTGCAAACCTAAATGTGAGACATAAGTAACACCAAATTATAACAAATGCAATACTACCCCTACTATTCCCCTCTTTTGTCTATTTCACTATTTACTTTATATGTATAAAGTATGTGACTTTCCATTTTACACCCACCTTTTTCTGTTTTAAATTTGTTCTTGTAATGTGTTACAATGTTTTCATAGACATGCTTTATCCCCCTCTTCTCTTGTGTAAAATCTTAAAATTTAATAGAATGAAAATCTATAAATAAAAAGCAAGATATAACAAAGATAATTGGGATAAACTCAAGCTAATAAATTCAACAAATTCCATAAAATAGTAAAAACATATTTCCACCACATAATTTTCAGTTCATATTTCAGTCCATATTTTGGTCAAACTAAATCACTTTGTATAAATACACGTTAAATTTCATTGTTATCCTAAATCCTAAACAATTGGTGTTAAATATAGTAAGAAAATAAAACCTTTTTACCAGATTAAACATTAATACTCAGACACAAGTGGAGACTCTGGTGAAACATAACTGTTGAGATGTATCTCAGATTTAGCCCCGATATTGCTTCCAACAATAAGTTCATTTTTAAATGAATCTCTGTGGTTCTAATTTCCGTCGCATAAACCCATCTGATAAGATAGAATCTGTTTGCATTTCAGTGTAGACATCTGATTAACCAGGACATAAATCATTTCTTTCAAAGTGAAAACCAATTTGAAAGGAAACCTTAACTCAACAATAAATGATGTATTAAATCTTGTTAAAAAAGATTCTACTTTCCACCTCTGGTCTCTTTTAATTAGTAGGAGAAAAGAAAAGTACAATGTGTATTTCTTTTCTATAGTTCAAATTACCAGTGTTGTGCTATAAGAATTTAAAGGTTAATTTCTGAAATTCTTTTTTAGTTATTCTATTATTTTTGTATATTGTAGATTACTGTCAAACATTTATTTAGATTTCACACCCCAACTGCATTATGCATTTGAATGAATCAATAAAATGCCTAAACCCAACAGAAAGCCTATATTTAAAATGGACACATTTTACAACAAATAAAAGGTAAGGTTATAAAATTGGTTGTCTTTATGAGTTTTATCCAAACGCATTAGAGTTTTGGAAAAAGACTGTGGTGTATCTTTTTATGGCCTTATTTACAAAATCAACTTTTTTGTGTGTTTTTATTTGACTTTTATTGTTTTTTGTAAATCATGTGATGTTCCATTTTAGTGCAGATGAGGGTTGCAGTTTAGCTAAGAAGAAACCAATTTTTTTAATCATCCCTATTAGTTTCTGATCTTCCTTCTCTATAAATAAGTATTTGCCATTTCCCTTGGTTCATACCTTTGATTTGACTTCATAAATCTTTGCCATAGTGGTCTCATTCATGTGTTATTTGACTTTCTCTTTCTCAGAGTCCACTGCCAAATTTAGCAGAGAGAACTACATCTATCTCATATTTAATGGCCATATATCTTCTGATCTTTTTCAAAAGGACACCATAATTAGCACAGTCAATAATGTGTTACTGTCACCTATAGAAGTTAAAAGGGCCGTTCATTCAAAGTAAGCAACCAAGGTTAGAACACATTGTAAATATGGACAGTCAAGACCTGACAACTATTGAGGTTATAAAGGTGAATCAGTTCAATGAAAAATAAAACATCTCCCATCTTAAAAGGGAACTATTTCAAATAAGAAGATTTCATGTAAGCTTTACTATAAGCTTCAACAAGGAAATCAATCAAGGTTAGAACCCATCTTTAAAGGGAGCATAGGCGTCTAAAAGCCATAAGAAATTGTGTCTACCCAATGAAGCATTGTCATCTATGGAGGTGAAAGATGTTATCAGTTCAAGAAAACAAGGTTATAACCAATCTTAAATATGGAGAAAAATCTGTGTACACATCAGGAGTTTTGTCTACCTTTTCAAAAGACTTGATGTCTATGGAAAAGGGGTAATCTGTTTACGGGAAGTTAAAGGGAATACATTGTAAATATGGAGTATAGCCTATAGAAAAATCTGAAGAAATTGTGTCTATTCAGTCAAGACCTGTTGCCTATGGAGGTGAAACATGGGAATAGGTTGAAGAAAACAAGTTTAGAATATGCAGACATGTCAGGTGTCTTGTCTCAAGACCTGGTGCCTATGGATAATAATAATAATAATTAGAACCCATTTTGATTATGGAGCACAGCCTGAAAGTATGTCTACCCAATCAATATTGGCCTTTATATGGGAGAAAAAGATATTCTGACTCCAATTGGTGGTTTTACAAACAAGGAAATACAGAGACTGCCGAAAAGCTTTGGTCACTAGGTGGCAGCATAACAATGATTAAGCATAGGTTTGTAACTGCACCTATGGAGTTAAATCCCTATCTTCTAGTTACTGGACAAAAGTTCTTGTATCTGATTTCTGTTTACATATCCACTGCAATTGGGCAGGTGGCACTGTGACCACATCCTGCCTCACACTGGTATAGTGCTGGCAAGGGAGTGGCAGCTTCCTCTTTGTCATCCACCCAGGGGCATAACTACAGAGGAAGCAGACCCTGCAGCTGCAGGGGGGCCCAGGAGCTATAGGGGCCCCATGAGGCCCTACTTCATATACAGATGCAGTCACTTGGATTTGTAAGTTAAATGCGTTGTGACTCTGGGCTAATTGAAGAAACTGTGTTATCTAAAGTTATCTTAACTCATTTAATACATTTAACCTTTTCATTAGCATACCAAAGCACCATTGTTTTCAATGGTGAACTCTTTAATTGGATGGGATGCTGTGACACAATATTCTGTGCTAAGCTCCAACAAGGATTTGCAGGAGGGAGTAGCTTCCCACAGGCTTTTGAAATGCCTGAGTGCTTGGACCTCAGTGAGGAGGGACTGTGAGAGTAGACTGTGCTTTAAGGTTAACCACTCTTTTAGCATAGGAAAATTGCACCGTCACTGATTCTCCATTAGCACGGGCCTCTATAAACTTGACACTAAGGGGTAAATTTATCAAAGAGTGAAGTTCCGCCACTAGAGGGAAATTCCGCAGCTCTCAGTTCATTTCTATGGGATTTTGAAAGGTGCATTTATCAATGGGTACACTCATCACTGGACTTCATATACCACATTACTTTGTTTTCCTTTAGGAGTTTGATCATTTGGGTGAATCAACACCTCTGTGAATTTCAGATGTCACCTCTCTGAAGAGTCACAATGTGCCATTGTGGTTGGATTGTTGGAAGAGTCCCCTACACCAGTCAGTTGAATTGAAGAAGCTGTTCAGATGAGCTGTGAAACGTCTCCATTTCTCAGCAAATCCAGTTGTTTTGAGTCACTTGTGTTAGATATACCTGTACCATGACTTGGATGGATGAGAATCTTCATAGTCATGATGAACTGGGGCATCACAAAAGAGCAATCACTCAGTTCAAGGTAGGCTACCAAGGCATAAAGGAGTGGGTTACTCACTTTGTACTTACAACTACATTGATAATATGCACACCATTACTGTCTGCATTTTCATACTAGTGAAATGCTCATTTCTCAGCAAAGGAAAATAAAAAATCCAGCTATATTTTAGCATTATCTGAATTATGGTCAAAGTAAACACTGCAACTGTTACTATGACAGGTAACAATTTGCTGTCATCTGGACACATGGCTCTTTGTGGATAGTGTAAAGAGTTGTCAGATCTGCTATTTTATTGCAGCTTAAAAAATAAAAAGTGATTTTTATAATAAAGTAAAGGGAAAAAATCTGCAGATAAATTCAACAATTGTTTTAGACTGATTTAAAGCAAGCTTCCCAAGAAGACACTTGGCTCACCTGAAGAGCCATGAGTGAACTTCTCAAAAAAGTACAATGCTGCACATACACTTTTTCTGATATATCGCCATAATCTCGGCATCCTGCTGCAACACTTGCTGTTGTTTTTCTTTACTATCAGTTTATATAAAAAGCAATGTAAAATTTATCTCTAAAGGGAAGACTGTAGCTGGAATGTATTTGTAGCATTAAATATTTATCCACCAGAAAGGCAATATCAGCACTTTCAGCATCTGGGATGTGTTTGCAATTGTATCAGCCAGTGGTTAAGGCATCCATTGCCTTTTACTTGGAAGTATTTATGGGGTTGTTCTGTCCTGCAAAATGCTGCAAAAATTAAAAAACATCTTTATGGAACTCATTTTAGGGAAGTTGTACTTGTTTTAGAGAGCGTTTGTTATGGGTAAAGAAAGAAACTATGACCCAGATTCTGCCCAAATTGGTCCTATTCCTGCGATATTATTGTTGCATGTAACCTATGCAATTTACATGTTGATAAACACACAGTTCACTTACAAAACAAATTTACTTTTTGTTAAAGTGATTGGTTTTTATGGTGTACTTATATTTACATTACACTGTTTACATTAAAAATAATTGCCTATACCAAAATTTAAAAATTTACCATTTTTGTTTTTACAATCAAAATTATATTTTTGAAGAACCAAATACATTTTTTTTCTGTAATATTGATGTTTAGGTTGCTTTCTCAGGTCATTGTGCCTGATTCTGTGCTACCCACTACTAGGTAGAGAGTCAGGAAGCAGTTATCTTGTTACGTTCCCATTGTTCTGTTTGCTGCTGTGTGGGAAGGTGATATCACTCCAACTGGCAGTGCAGCAGTAAATAGTTGTTGAAGTTTATCAGAGCACAGGTCACGTGGCTGAGGGCAGCTGGGAATCTAAGAACATGTCTAGCCCCACATCAAATTTCAAAATTATTATAAAAATGTTTTGCTGTTTTGGAAAATATCGTAGCAATGCTTTTTCTCGTCATGCAAAAACCTTTTCATGTTCAGTCTTTTTTAAGATCACGAAACATGGTCAGATTATGTTGTGTGAAACAACAACAATTTTTTGAGATCCAACAAAATCTTCCCGTCTTGATTTGCTTATCAATTTTCATTGTGAAACAAATGAGTTTGTGCCAGCATGGTTTTATGCGTAATAGATCTTGCCAGAACTTAATTTCCTTTTATGAGAAGGTAAGCAGGGACCTCGATTCTGGGATGGCTGTGGATGTGATTTACTTGGACTTTGCTAAAGCATTCGATACAGTGCCACACAGAAGGTTATTGGTTAAATTGAGAAATGTTAGCCTGGAACATAGTATTTGTACCTGGATAGAGAACTGGCTAAAAGATAGACTACAAATAGTGGTGGTAAATGGATCAGTGTTGTTAGTGTGGTACTGCAGGGCTCTGTACTGGGTCCCTTGCTTTTCAACTTGTTTATTAATGACCTGGATGTGGGCATTGAAAGTACGGTTTCTATTTTTGCAGATTATACTAAATTGTGCAGAACTATAGGTTCCATGCAGGATGCTGCCACTTTGCAGAGTGATTTGTCTAAGTTGGGAAACTGGGCAGCAAACTGGAAAATGAGGTTCAATGTTGATAAATGCAAGGTTATGCACTTTGGCAAACATAATATAAATGCAAGTTATACACTAAATGGCAGTGTGTTGGGAGTTTCCTTAAGTGAGAAGGATGTTGGGGTTTTTATAGATAACAAGTTGTCTAATTCTGGGCAGTGTCATTCTGTAGCTACTAAAGCAAATAAAGTTCTGTCTTGTATAAAAAAGGGCATAAACTCAAGGGATGAAAACATAATTATACCTCTTTATAGATCCCTAGTAAGACCTCATCTGGAGTATGCAGTGCAGTTTTGGACTCCAGTCCTTAGGAGGGATGTAAATGAACTGGAGAGAGTACAGAGACATGCAAGAGGGTAGACTGTCCATGTTGGGGTTGTTTTCTCTTGAAAAAAGGCGCTTGTGAGGGGACATGATTACACTTTACAAATACATTAGAGGACATTATAGACAAATATCAGGGGACCTTTTTACCCATAAAGAGGATCACCACACCAGACTAGAAGAAAAGAACTTTCATTTGAAGCAGCGTAGGTGGTTCTTCACAGTCAGGACGGTGAGGTTGTGGAATGCACTGCCGGGTGATGTTGTGATGGCTGATTCTGTTGATGCTTTTAAAAGAGGCTTGGGTGATTTTTTGGACAGACATAATATCAAAGGCTACAGTTAGTATAGCTATGGGCATATATGGTTTGTGTGAAAGAGTGGAGGTGTGTGTGTATGCTGGGTTTTAATTTGGAAGGGTTGAACGTGATGGACTTTGTCTTTTTTCAACCCAATTTAACTATGTAATAGATAATCATCATTAAACAAATGTTAACTGCTTGTGGCTTTCGCAGAATTAAACAAAGGAGAAGATAGCCATTGGTTATGTAAATCTTGCATATACCCCTTTAAAGGGGAACTATCGCAAAAATTTTAATTTAATATAAGTTTCAGCATACTGCAATAAGAAACTTTTAAAATACAATCAATTAAAATGTCTGCAACAATTCTGAAATACTCTAGTTTATCTTCACTATTCCTCTCTCAGCATCTGTTTCTCTTTATTCTCTCTTCATGCAGGAGTTTTTTGTCATTGACAGTTATTTTATAGAAGGGCTCCTTTTGCACAGAAGATGTATTAGAGCTCACTTTCTTAAAAATCACAAAAATCCTGTCGCTGTACAGGCAGGATTTGTGCAAAAGGCAGTTATTTTGTTTGTACTGAAGTTTATGACTAAGTGCCACACTCGAACGAAACATGTAAGGCTATTGCTTTATGAGACTGTAATATTTAAATAGATTTTCTGGATTCATTTTATCACGTTTACCAGTGTGCCTGATTCAGCATCATTTCTGTATTTATCTGCCCCCTAAGCTTTAAGACCTGGGGTTAGTGAACCTGGTCCTCAATGTTCATGGTGGCGAGGTTTACCTCTAGTGATGGGCGAATCTCCCGCATTTCGCTTCGCCGAGAAATTCGAGAATTGGCGAAAAAACTTGCGAAACGAGTCGTTTCCGACGCGCGTCGCTTCAATCGTGGCGTTTCCGACGCGTCGCGTCGTTTTCGGCGCGTCGCGTCAAAAACTACGCGTGACTCGTTTTTTGGGCAAATTTTTTCTGCTGCAAATTTTTCCTGCCGTTTCGCGAATTTATTCGCCAGTGGCGAATCGCGGGAATTCGCCGCGAATTCGCCCATCACTATTTACCTCTTTCTCTGGGACCTTATATCTACAAAATCTCTGAACTACAGATCAAGCTTACTAGTCCTCTGGCTGACATGGCTGAATTTGTCAATTCATTTTAAAACATTATCAAATCTTTATCAACTGAAATTAATTTCAAAACATGTTCTGTATTCCAGGGTGTGCAGTAGTGTACTATATAAGCCAGGTGATAGAAAAATCCCATTTGCTCTATCTATGTTTGCCTTTTACTGTGTTTGTGTTCCTAAGTACAGTATGTACCTTTGAACAATAGAGAGAAACAAGAACTAGATAGCTTTATCTTTTATGGTTATACCATGAGTCTTTAGGTGTGGTGGAGGAAGTCAGTATTTTGTACCAAAATGAAGGTGAAGTCTGGTTTCAGATGGGGAGACAAAGACAGCAAGGATTTTGGTAGGGCTAGACTAGACCACTAGCAATGTGCAGACTGGTCTGATACCCATAGGTTTTCCCTTAGACAGTTCAGGTTTGGGCCAGCTTTACATGTAGCCTTCACTGGCCAGATACCCATAGGTTTACCTTTGGGCTGTTCAGGTTTGGGACAACTTTACATGTAGCCTTCATGTATAGGAGCGTGTCTGTCCCTGCCTAATTTAATGACATCAGAGATGGGCAGGTCGAGAGTGAGTCTACAAATGCAGGTTAGGGTTGGGAGTGGGTGTGTTAGGATCCAGTAGAGGATGAATTTTTTTCGACCTGCACATCACTATAAACCACAACATGGAACAAGCCATTAGCAAGCATTTATCTTGCCTCGAGGTTTATAATAATACATAAAGTATTGGCATTGATCTTTATTTTTTTAGTTGTATATTAATAACCCCACTACCACTACAATATTCCAAATATCTTTCCTTATAGTAATGGTTGTGTAAGTAGCAATAGTGTTGAAATCTAAATTTGTTGCTGAGTGATTCATAAATAGTGATGGGCAAATCTCCCGCGATTCGCTTCGCCGAAAAATTTGTGTCGCGTAAATTTCGTCGCATTGCGTCGTTTTCGACGCGTCGTTTTCGACGCGTCGCGTCAAAAACGACACATGACTCGTTTTTTTGGCGAATTTTCGCCAGGCGAAATTTCGCAGGTGATTTGCAAATTTATTCGCCAGCGGCGAATCGCGGGAATTCGCCGCGAATTCGGCCCTGGCGAATAAATTCGCCCATCACTATTCATAAATCATTTTAAAAGCTTTTATGGTACAGTATCATGAAAAAGACTTTTAGACAAATTCCTTTGTATACATTTCCAATAATAATAGCCTAGACTCATTTCCAGAGCAGCCAAAAAGGTTTTTAATATGTAGGTGTTTGTCAGGTTGAGCTACTGCTGACTAGGTGCTAAATGGGGAGCCAGATAATGAATTCTATTTATACTAATAATTGTCCCACAATATAATGTTCACTCAGTCTGCACACATAGTAGGTGCTAAAACAGTAAACAGTAATCAAATGTTTCTATACTGACCGTATTCTAGTGGTTCAGTGAATAGATTACATGGCTCCCGCCTTGTGTGTAAGAGCTGGGGTTAAGTTGAATAAGTGTAGCAAGGTATCAAGCCGATGGTGAGCTGTTGTGACAGGCAGGCCATGGCATGGGAACAAGAGGTACTGGCCTTGGGATCAAGTATCTAACTGCTAAAAAGGAGCAGAGCACCCACCTTGGCATGTTTCAAAGGTCTGTATTGCCATCATCAGATGTTTCTTATGCCAATGGGAAATTCCTTTTCCCACTCCCCTATATATGTTCTCTGGGACATCTCCACCCTAGCCAATTTTATGAAAAATACCTAAATAACCAACCCTACTGGTTGCTGCCAACTGATGGACAAACTAAGCAATATGTTAACTCTCTACATCTCAGTAAAGTATAATTCACCTATTGAAAAGCAACCCCCACCCTTTTTAATATTAAAGTCAAATTGTTAATACATTTGCTTTGTATAGAAACAGTGACTTTCTACTGACTCTGAGCAAGAAATTGCTCCTTTACAGTATGTTTCCTTACAGCATCATTACTATGACAAGAGCAATAGCAATTTCCATGTTACACTTCTCAGCTGTCAGACCGTTCAAAGGTGCACAAAAATAAAATCCGAGTTTTTTGTGCCCAATGATCAAACTGGAGAGCACTGCACTGATTTTATTTAGATTTGCATAGTAAATGAAACACTTACTGGTGTCTGTTTCTATGACCTTTTACTCATTCAAACTTACACTAGAAATGTAATCTGTATCTTAAATGGGTCTGGGTATAAGGAAAGACAGATTATCCAGCAGGATATTGATTCTAAGATTCATTTAATTTAAAAAGTCAATTCACTGGAAACTCCAGTGGGAGAAGAGACCCTTGTCTGTGATAAATAGGAAAGCTTTGGAAAGCTCTCCAGTTGATATTTCTACATTCAAGAGCTTAAAGCAGCAGTTCATCGTTTTTACTAAATGAGCAGTTCCTATTGAATAGCTTTTTTAACCTGTTTAAAATAATAAATCCTTTATAACCAATCCCCCAGACTTTGATTTCTGGAAATAGTGACCTTTTCAAAGCGCTGATTTTCTAAAGCAAATAAGTGTGATTAAGCACATTGATGTCAGCTCTCCCAAGACCAACAAAGACAAATTAAATACTTTGTATACTAATGTAGAGTTAGATTGGTTATAACACTAGGGGGCATAAATGTGCATTTTGTGGAGTAGTTCATTTACACTGCTTTACTACTTATAACTAGACGCATTTATGACCACATAAGTACCCTTGAATTGAATGCAAATCAATGCCAATATTAAAAGACACGGAAACCTGGAAATGTGCCAAGTTTCCCATGCTTTGATAATTTTATTTCTATAAACTCTATTAAAAGCTTTGTATGTACAGTACAGCATTCAGATGGCCCTCTACGAAGGGAGAATCGAGCTCATAACTAAAACCTGATATCTTTGTGAGCTGAAACCTTGTGTTTATTACATTTAGGGGCAGATTTATCATGGGTCGAATTTCGAGGGTTAAAAACCCTTGAATTCGACCCTCAAGTCGAAGTGAAATCCAATTAAATCGAATACTGAATTTGTAGGATTTTACCGCTATTCGATCATTTGATAGATCATTTGATTTCAAGAAAAAATCTTACTAAAATCCGGTTTCACCAAAAAATCATAAAAATTCATCCAATTTCACAAAAAAATTGTACGATTCGTACATTTTTTTTCGAAAAATCGGATGATTTGTATTAGATGAAAAAAAACTTCCCATAGGGAAATATAGAAATTACATCTGGTTTAATCTGGCGAACTAAGCATTCGAAAAAATTTTTAAATGGCAAGTACTTCGACCATCGAATGGTCGAACAATTTTCTTGTTCTAATCATATGATTTATTCGAATCAATTGATTCGATCGAATTTTGCAAATTTGATGGTCGAATTAGCCCAATTTTTTTTTCGAAATTTCGAATCCTTCACCCGAGTTTAGTAAATCTGCCCCTAACTGTAAAGTTAAGTTGCTCAACAATTATGTAAACAAAGGGATAAGCTTACATAGCTATAAGAATCCCATTTAACCTAGCCCCTCTCTCTCTAAAAGCCCTTCTTTAAGGCAAAATAGATTATTTATGATGATTCTGACTGTTCCGCATCTGCGGATGCAGCAATCCATAGCCTTAGACATGGCAAATGGTGGGTTGAGGATTATTGTATGGAATTCCATCATTGGGTGGTAGAAACGGGTTGGAATGATGCTTTCAAAGATAGCCTTGTTGAATTTCCTGCTCCGTCCTCCCTTGATTTTCTAATGCACCTTGCTATTCAAATTGATAGGAGGCATAGGGAGAGGCGCCAGGAGAGAACACGCTTTTCTACCCCTCATAGTATTCCCTTAGAATTAGCACCTAACACTGAAGTTTTAGCCCCTAGGCCTTCAGAGGAACCTATGCATTTGAGCTCTACCCATTTGTCCTCTGCAGAAAAGAATCAAAGGTATTTTTTGTCAGCACCCATAACCTTCAAAATGCTCAAACTTGATGCTCGTCCAACTGTTTCCAACTCCAATCCATGTAAGATCAATCTCTGTGTTTTGCAGACAGCACCAATCAAGGATTTTCTTTCAATAAAATGCCTTTATTGAGACATGGGCTCTGACCCAGTACACTGGAAACGTTTCAGACCTCCATCAGGCCTTTCTCAAGTCACCAGGTCTTTTCTCAAGCTTGAGAAAAGACCGATAGCAATCTGAAACATTGCCAGTGTAATGGGTCAGAGCCCATGTGATGAGTCAAGGAGATAAGTCTGAAGTTGGAAACCCACACACTTTGAAAAGGGTCCCTAATCAGATTTGGGCCTATGATTAAGTGCCCAAAAGGCACGAAACGCGTAAGGCATTTGGGATGTTGCTGTTCTAAATAAATAAATTTTTTAACTACATCGTGGAGAGTGATCCAGTTTGTGCCAACCTTTTTCAATTGATATTTTGTCCCTAATCAGATTGGCTTACTCCAGAAAGGCTTAAAGTGGTCCCATCACCCCAAAAAAAATTCAAAATCCTATTTTATCACATTAGTCAAGCAAAATGAACATTATTTACACTATATAAATTATTTTAATCTTGTTTTCTATAGTCTGGGAATTCATAATTCTAGCAAGCAGGCAGGAGCCATTTTGTGGATACTGTTATTAAGGCGAACCTTGCATCATTTCAGAATCTTGTTTGTGCACCAGAATTGGGGACCTGATGTCTATCTCCATGCCCTGGCTACACAATTAAATGATTAAGAGAACTGGGGGAATGTGTGGGGAGCAGTGGCATCTAGGAAGTGCTGAATGGAAAGTGAAAGGAATTATCTGCCCCACCTCTATTCCTAAGGCATAGAGGAGGGGCAGACAATATTTGATTGACAGCTGAGATTTTTAAATGAGCTTAAAACAGCTATGAATGATTTAATAAAAATTTTAAATTGGATTTCATGTTTAATTTGAAAAGGACTTTTATGATACAGATTTTTGTGTCTGGGTGACGGGTCCACTTTAATTACTTGCGAAATGGTTAAACCCTACTAATTATAGTCTATTTTGTAATTTGAAAATAACAGAGTGGTGTTGAAACCAGGAAAATTTCTTCCCACCAAAAGAGTTAAAGGAAGGTGTCATCCAATTTTGTCTTGTTTTTATGCAGATTTTAATGATGGAATTAAATCGATATTATAAAAAGGTTGAGGAAACCATTATCCTTAAAGCTTATTTCAAATATCACAAGAGCCAAAGTACAACTGTTTGTTCAACAGAGTCTTTTTTAGTCCTTTATTTTATCCTACTCTCTACTGGTGCCTCCATTCAATAGCTCTTGACTTTTTCTAAGGCTTCGGCTTTGGCAGAAAGACAAAATTTAAACTAATGACTAAAAACCTGCCTTAGGAAAGCTTCTAGATGAATAACTGAATAACTACTTTGCACATAATTTCAAGAGAAAGATATTATATCTCACTGTGTGAATTAAATAGATGAACTCAATCTTCATATAAATAGAGCAAACTTATTAGTTGGGATTCTTCCAAGGCTCCATCAGAAACATCTTGCATAGGTACTGTATAGTGTTTATTTCTTCATTTTGTCGATCATTATTTACATTTTTGATGGTATAAAGTAATAGCTTACTGTTAATATACTGTCACTGGTCATACGTTAAAAATTATATTAATTTCCATAAACGAGCCAGCATGGTATCAGAAATAGAACAATGCAGAGTCAAATTGTCTGATATTGTCAATCACTGAACATTGGGAAATAATATAGGAAAAAGCAACTGTTAGAATTGTCAGTTTATCAAGTTCTCTACAACAGGAATGGCATTTAAAGGGCAACAATGAGGAAAATTTTAATATTATATAAACTTCCTCTTGTGGAAATAAGAAACTTTTTAAATATGGCCAATAAAAATTCAGAATGTTTTCTGATAAAATCTAGTTACACTTCACTATCCCTCTCTCAGTTATCTGTCGCCCAACATGCAGCTTTGTGTCTTAGTCATTTTTCTTGACAGACAGTTAGCTCTAATGCATCACTGGTTGCTGCTCCCTTCTCATCGATAATGTATGAGAGCTGAATGGGTTTCATAAAGACTTATTTGACACCAAAGATGCGTGTAGAGATTGCTGATAGGGGGAGAGAAAAGAAAGGGTTAGAAAGGTACAACTATATAATATTGAATTGATTATATTCAGGAATGTTTTTAATTCTATGAGATGAAGCTTATACTAAATATGTTCTAATTATAGTTGCCCTTTAACTGTTTCCAGTTAATGTAAAATGATCCTCCAATGATAATCTTGGTTATATTTCTGCAGGTAATAATTACATTTATCTCTCGCAGCATACAACCAAATAACATTATATCAGCAAGCCTTAATAACACAGTAATCTAGACAACAGAAAACAGAGTTACTTTCAGTGGGTAAAGTTTTCATAAGAGCATCCCCTTGCATTTATAATTAGGTTTAGACCACCTGAGTTGAGAGTTGAGGAGAGTTGTAAAATAATTTTTCAGTCATACAGGTATATCTTTTATTTGAACCTGTAGTCTATCAGCATCTTAATGCAAATTGTCTGATGCTCTTTGGAATCAACAGCCCATTCAAGGTAAAAAGATCTTCCATGGAAAATCTTGTTGGCTTTAAATAGGTTCTGGTCCCTATTCTTTTGTGTATGCAATTGACATGTAGTAAACTATAGGAGTTTAATCCCTTGTTAGCTCGGAATCTATGCCCTGGGAGAGAAATATGTTCCCATATGCTCAGTGCTAGAGTGAGATGATCCTGCTCATAGTTTATTTACGGAAGTTAGCACATGTCTCTTCCTCTTGGACTTCGGGGGGGAGGGGTGTAGCTAGGGAACCTGGTGCAGAAGACCTAAGTAAGAAGAACCTTAGTGCTGTAAGCTAAGAAGAACATTTGTTGAGGATAGGGCCCCATAAATTAGGTTTATATAGGAGTGTTAGCAAAGAACAGCAGCCTATACTCCACAGGAGATTTAGAGTTAGGGGTAGTCCAAAGGTGGTACTCACCCTTTTTTTTTTGATATGCAATCCCTTGGAGCACCCTGGAGACAGCCTGTATCACCAGGAGTTAAGTAAAACCCAACATGAACTCGGTGTATGTAATGCCACTGTACCTGATATTGAATGTAATAGAAATTATTTGCTGTTACCTGTCAAATAATGCATGGTCCATTTGGTTAAAAACTTCTGACAACCATTGTTAAACACTGTGTGTGTTAACAGTTATATATTTATATTTTTATACAAAATAATTTCTTTTGGTCTGATCTGAGCGTGGATATCCAGTGTGCCTTGCACCAACCATTTTGTATTGAAATTGCAGAATGTCTGCTCCCTGAGCTGAGGGCCTGGGGCTGGAGAACCTGGGCCACACTTCTATTGTGATAAGAACTTCTACATGATCAAATGGTGTTGCTTCAAAATTGTTCGGCATAGACTGTTAACAGTTATAGCTCAGTTACATCTGAACCCTTCCAAAAGAGTGGGTCATAAATGTATTGTGACTGGTAACCATTACAACCAGGAAATAATTACAGTATAAATTAGGAACCCCCAAATGCATAGATATATTTACAGTGTTCAATTTTTATCAGCGTTTACATTTTTGTTTAATTTTCAGGTCCCACATTACTGATGAGAGAATCTGTCTTCACCAAGAAATTTGTGGGGAGAAAATATGTGTTAAGTTACAAAATGCATTGAAGTCAATGGGCATTTTTTTCCCGCCAACTTTCTACATACAAAATACATAGGTGTCTATGGGAATTATTTTGTGATGACTTTCTCCATTGCAATGTTTTTTTCACTGCAACTTTTTCTCCTCATAAAACACATTGAAGTCTGTTGGGGTTTGCTTGTTTTGTAACAGCAACATTTTGCTGCAGTTTTGCTATAATATTCATCAATGGCAAAATGCAGGATTCTGCCTGAAATCAATACCTGGTAACATTTATTGCGTATAACTATTTGTAATATTTAAAGTTATGTTAACATGGGCTATTCTGGAACACACACAGTAATGTACACATTGTCACAAACTTTCCCTTTTCCTACAAAATCCAGTCCTTTATTTTCTTCTGTAGAAGGCACCAAAACTCTGTTGCAAGGTTATCAATGCTCAAAACAGCCTAAAAAGCACCCAACTCCTTTTCCACTTTAACCATCCCCCTCAAACACATTCCTCTTCATTCCTTGTTAAATTTACAAGAGACTTTTAGAGAGAATAAAGTGATTGCAACACTGACAACTCCTCTCAGAAACCTTGAATATACTTCAAAATAAGAATAACTTTCCTGCTCCAAGAAACTTACAGTTCATAAATTTATAGCGGAAAAAAAATCAAGTGAATACATTGTGACTCTGAGAAGGGTTAAAGTTCATTAAAATACTTGTTGTACTTTCTGAAAATGTTCTTACTGAGTAAGGAAATATTTTTTTCACAACAGTCTAACCTTTTACTACAGGTTTCATAGAAATGGCAAATATATCTATTTATACTTGTTATGTGAAATATGTTGGCTCCATAAACAAAAGGGAATAATCATGGTCTTCACACAGGAACAACAAACATTATGGGTATTATTTACTAAAACTAAATTTTATCTCATTGCTTCAATAAAACAAGCTTGACCAATCTCCCATCCCCAGTTAGCTGAATTTATTAATAAACTAACTTGAATAAATTGGACGGCAAAAAAAATTTGATAAAATCGAGCAAAAAAAACAAATTGTCAATTTTTCTGATGTTTCTCCCGAATTGCTAAATTTTTTCATGTTTTTACCCAAACACCTCTTATATTGACTTTATTAAAGGGATACTGTCATGGGGAAATGTTTCTTTCAAAATGCATCAGCTAATAGTGCTGCTCCAGCAGAATTCTTCACTGAAATCCATTTCTCAAAGATGTATGATGTATGTATGTATGCTAGATGTATGTATAACTTTATTTGTGAAGGGCTGTTAAAGGAAAACTATACCCCTCGAACAATGTAGGTCTCTATAAAAAGATATTGCATAAAAAACGCATATGTAAAACACTGCTTCATGTGAATAAACCATTTTCATAATGATATATTTTTTTAGTAGCATGTGCCATTGGGTAATTATAAATAGAAAATAGCAATTTTAAAAAATAAGGACAGCCTACTGGGACCATATGATTCAACGGTGCACACAAACATATCAAACAAATTATAAAGTTAGGTCAAACGAGCCAATTAACAGACAGAGTTCTGTCTTTTGGTCTGTTGCTCAATTATTCATTTTTCCTTTAAGGAGCCGCAGCGCTGTACAGTGCATAAAAGTACTAAATACCTGTATATATATAAAAGTATACACGGAGAGACAAATCACATAAATATATACAGAATCATAGGACAAAGAGGTTAAGTGCTATGTGGTAAGAGACATGAGCAAATTCACTAATGCGCAAAGCGTCTAACGCTAGTGCTAGTTCCCCAGTGTGACGTCAATTTGCAACTTTTCCAATTTACTATGTTAGACTCTGGCGAAAATTCGCTAGTGAAGTAGATAGACCGTGCAACTTTGCACCCTTACGCCAGGCGAAGTTGCGCACTGACAAAGGGACGTAACTATGCTGATTCACTAAGATGAACATTTTACTGAATGTTACCTCTTGCGCTAGACGTTACAGGTCAGACCCAAAACACTGTCGTCTTTTACCTTTTGTAGGGTTATAGTCTGAAAAATAGCGAACATTTTTTAGGGGTTACCCTCCTTCCCCCCCCTACATTTCCTAACATGTGGCAACTCAATTATACAGTGGGCACATGTTTAGGGCAATAGGACAACTTTATTTTATTTTTAAAAGTTTCCTGGGCTTGTGAAGTGTAATGTATTGGCTGTAACATACACCTCTATTATACATTTAAGTTCGCGCCGTATGCAAATTAGGCATCGCTAGCATAAATGTGCTTTACCTGGCGAAGTAACGGTAGTGCAACTTCGCTACCATTCGCCACCCTGAGAGCAAATTAACATACAAGTACAAATTTTAAATTAAAAAGGGCACATAGTAAGGCATAGTCAGTAGGCGCAGGACTAGGCTATGGTTCTAGTGCTCCAAAAGGTAGGCTTTTTTTTTTTTTAAGAGATTGGGAGCGGATGCCTTACAAAGAAATTCAGCAATGGAATTCCAGAGGCAAGGAGCAGCAAGATAGAAGGGTCTGAGACGAGAGGTGGCAGTGGATGTGGGTGGTGTAAAGAGAAGGTGGCTCTGAGAAGAATCGAGAAGACGACCAGGAATGTATAGCAACTAGTGATGGGCGAAACGGGCGCGTTTCGCTTCGCCGAAAAATTCGCGAATTTCCAGAGAAATTAGCGAATTCTTCGCCGATTCGCGAAACGAGTCGCGCGTCGTTTCCGACACGTCGCGTCATTTTCGGCGGCGTGTCGCGCCATTTTCGGCACGTTGCGTCAAAAACGACGCGCGCCGCGTTTTTGCGCAGCGAATTTTTTTTTTTGCCAGTTTCGCGAATTTATTCGCCAGCGGCGAATCGCGGGAATTCGCCGCGAATTCGCCCCTGGCGAATAAATTCGCCCATCACTACTAGCAACACAAGAGAAGAGATGTAATGAGGAGCAGAGGAGTGAAGGGCTTTGAATGTTAGTAGAAGGATTTTATATGTTATCCTTTGCTTAACAGGCAGCCATGCTAAGGATTTTAGTTGGGGTTGAGCAGATTCTCTTTTAGGAGAGAGTAGAAGAATCCTGGTAGCAGAGTTTAAGCGAAATAAGATAAGGGCATGGATTCATGTTTTGGCTGTTGTTTGTGAAAGAAGATTTGTGTTCTGATAAACTTTGGTCACTCTTTACTGTTGTACTGTAAGTTGGAGTGATATCACCCCGTCCTTTCCCCCCAACAGCAGCTCATCAACAGAACAGCAACCAGATAACAGCTCCCTAACACAAGATAACAGCTGCCTGGTAGATCTAAGAAGAGCACTCAATTGTAAAAATCCAGGTCCTTCTAAGACTCATTCAGTTACATTGAGTATGAGAAATTACAGCCTACCTGAAAGCACTTACATCCTAAAGTGCTGGTTCTTTCTGAAAGCACATCACCATGTAAATGACCTGAGGTGGCTGCCAGCACACCAATATTACAACTAAAAAATGCACTTGCTGGTTCAGGAATTAAATTTTATATTGTAGATGTAGAGCATAAACTGTGTAATTTAGAAATAAAAAATACTTCAGGCTCAGCATACTAAGAACATTTATGAGATTGTAACCTATGCTTGAAGCTTAAAAAAAGGCACATCATATGATTAAATGCAGGTATCACCAATAAGAATGGGCAGAACTCAGCCCTGTTCACTTTCAAACTCATTATACACTTAAAATAATATGAGAGGGATATGTGTGTCTTTCTGCAATGTAGATCACCATGTCTTAAAGGACAAGAACAGGCTAATTTATAAGTGGTGTGCCAATATGTTCCTGCTTCCCCCAGGCCTATGAATGGGATTATCTTTGGAAAATAAATACATGTAAGGTAGCAGAACTTCTACAGTAGAATGCCCGAACAAGTGCTTATGTTCCCAAAGAAGGATGCCAGCCCATGAAATAATCTGTAGAAGCTCTACACAGCTGTCTTACTTTTATTTCCCAGTGATTGTGTGCATAGGCATGGTCTCACACATGCATAATAAACTAAATACAGAAAATATGACTATACTGTGTATGATATGGCAAGATACAACAGAGGTTCTTCTGTAAGATGAACCTTGGGCCACTATATTTTTTTCCAAAACTTAGTCAAATCAAAAATTAATACCTGTACACCACCACATTTAATTTGAATATTGTTAAAATCTCCAGCCATTTTTTCCAGTTATTTTCCAGCATATTTTTAATGTTTCCATTAGAGTGGGGCCCTTTATATCTAATTTTGAATGTCATGCTTATTTTAGGTAAATAGAGATATTTAGAGAACATACTGTAGAATCTTGATCCACACACACAGAAGGTTTTGGTTGTATGCTGCATAGCCGGCTCCACATGGAAAGTGTCCTGACCATAGAATCCCAGAATACTTTAGGATACTATCTGGACTGATGTAGAGGGTGCCTGCTAGTGTCAGCAGTGCTGCATAGCAATAAACACAAACAAAGCATTATAAACAGATACTTAAAAGGACTGTTACTAAACACTGCATAAACTGTACTATCCCCAGCCAGTGGCTCGTGAGCAACATGTTGCTCCCTGACCACTTGGATGTTGCTCCCAGTAGCCTCAAAGCAGGTGCTTATTTTTTAATTCTTGGCTTGGAGGATAGTTTTGGATACTACTAAATGGCCAATAGTAGCTCTTATTTTGCATCACCCAGGAACTCTTTTTATATCTGAATATGGCTCATGGGTAAAAAATGTAGGGGACCCCCAACCTAGAGAATGCCAGATCCTTGTCCCAATGACATTTCCTCTGCATTTCAAAACCATCTCTTTTATATATTCCTTCCCAACTTCAAATATTTAAACCTATACTTCAACTTGTACAGGTCCACCTAATAACAACCAATCAGAAGTTACTATATACTGGCCACCTCTCTGGAAGCAAATATTGAAATAACTTTTATCATATTATGTCAATGTAGTCATCAACTTTTTCCAACTCCAATGTAGACTCAAAATGAATTAATCCATTGGAAACACGCTCATACAGCGGTTATAATAAACACATTTGAAAGGTTATTACACAAGCTAGGTATTTATTCTGTTTACCCATATTCATGTATTTCAGTTCTGGTTTCTAATATGAGGATATACATAGATTAGTAACCTTTTGAAAAAAGAACTCTTTCAAAGGAAATGAAAATGAGCAGAAATGGAATGACAATGCGCAGGTCAACCACACACAAATTTTCCCAAGTACAGCATATGACAGATTTTAATATGTATCAAAGGCCCACAGCAATTACCTCCATCTTCTCAATGCACTGTAAGACCAACATGTCATTTTGTTCTGTTAGGAAATGTGAATTCTAACGTAATACAATCTCCCAGCAAGGAGCAATGTTACTCTGTTATTGTATGAATTCACAAAACTCTTTCTCACTTGATGGACAGCAAGAAAATATAAAAATTGGAAAAAAAAAGACTATTCAAAGTGCACTTTGAGTTTCAAACTGTTAAAAAAAGGAAAGGGAAAAAAACACACACAGTATGTCTTGTGCCTTTATTAGTCTATAATTCAGATTAATAACAGAGGACCTGGAAACAATGAAGGTAGTCATTACTACCTAAATATGTCAGATTTCAATGTTGCATCACAAAGGTAGGGATTTTAAAATGATGGAGGAAAAAAAGAAACAAAAGTTGGAACATCTTTTGTTTGAAAATAGGAATTTAGCTCTTAATATAGTCTCATTTGAAAGGCATGTGGTCAAATATGCCTTCTTCATAATTACTTGCTGTGTGCATGTGAATATATAGGGTCCATGATTAGTCTTTGTTTTTTTTTGTTTTTTTCAAACTTTGTAATAGTGTCTTTGGTTCATCACATCAATATAATTCCAGGGGTTCTTACCCACTGTGGATATTTGCAAAGAATATATTGTGTCTAAAATTATGTACCTTAAGCACAATAATGCATAGTTTCCCAGCAATGAATGCCATTGACTTAGGAGTTACAGAACAGTAGAAATAATGCTTTAATATCCACTGAAATTAATATTTGAATGCAAGGGACCTGGAAACATTACCTCAATGCACCGTCTTTCTAGGTAAAGTTCCTGGGTACTCCTAAACTGCTGTCTTGACTTGACCCATTATTTTACTTCATTATTCGCTGCCCCAATCTTTTGCCTGGATATGACTCCTTGGTTCTGACTGCTACCTATTAGAGCAGCTAGGCCCTTACATATATCCACTGAGTGTGCTTTTACATTCATTGTGTATACTGGAACCCTTATACCTCTATTGGCATTGGTGACAATTTTTCTAATAAAGTCAGTGATTGCAAGTGGTGGCCAACAGGGCTTCATCTATAATTATTCCTATGGCTCTCACTACTACAATTGTATCCACTAAAACATGTATAGTGTAAATGCACACATTCCATTTTGTTTCTAGTGGATTAAAGAGTTAAAGATGAGGACAGGAAGGCTGATTTACTAATTTTGAGTCTTTCTTATCCAATTATGTTTATTGGTATTTAAAAAATAAACAGTAAGAGCAAAATAAACAATATATTGACTTACAATAAATCCCATCAGTTTACATAATAAAAGAAAATCATTATTAGTACGTTTCATTTCAATCCAATGAAAACAAAGATTCAAAAAGGAAAAAATTAATTAATACAGAATAAAAATAAATAAAATCTTCAGCTCTACTAACCAAGCAAATAAAACATTTGCTATATTAACAAAATTAACAAATTATCTATTTATCTTTGAACATCAATGGATGAGTTTAAAGAGTCTTCAACAGAATAATACATAAACTTTTCAATAATAACTTCAACTTAAATCATCAGACTCCAGAATGTCAAAGTAGGGAGATCAATGTTTCAATAATTTTCCCTAAAACCAGTATTACCACAACAACTTTCAGATCTGGGGAGTTTTTCTGAATCCAATATAAAATAATATATTTACAGGTAGCTGCATTGACCAGATGTATAACATATTTATATTTATTCCAATATTTAATTTTAGCAAGAAATTAGATGAAAGATATGCCTGATAATCAAGTAATGCAAATTCAGCAGATAACTCAATATCAGTGTTCGGTTTTGTATTAATAAAATTAATTTTGAGTCTTAAAGAAACTCAATGGAATTTCCAGACCTCATGAAAAATGAAAAAAGAAACTTCATAATTTTGAAAATTCATTATTCCATTAGTTTTTAAATGGGACTCAAGATTCCCAGATATTGCGCATGCCCCCACTCCTTACTTTACAGAGATATAGGGCATGAATTAGAAGTATACATATTATATTTTTAATTTATAGAGGCCGATTGTGCTGAGGTCTAACAAAATTAGGCAACTTGTTATCTATAAAAACTCCAAGATCCTTCTCCCAACACACTGCCAATTAGTGTATAACTTGCATTTATATTATTTTTGCATAACCTTGCATTTCTCAACATTGAACCTCATTTTCCAGTTTGTTGCCCAGTTTCCCACATGAACATGTTTATCTTAACATGTTCTAGTCTCTTTTGAATTTTATCACGTGTAAACCATGCATCATTAGATGTATTATTAGAATTGGGACTATTAATAAGGAAACCTTCATTAGCTTGTTCCTCATTTGTGTAGACAGACAAACAGTATGCGTTCAGAATCTGATCTTTTTGCTTGTTCTCATCAACGAGCTGACCCCCCTCTGATAATAAAGGTCCCACCCCTTCCTGCTTTATTTATTTACTATTAACATATTTAAAAAATAATTTTGGATTCTTTTTACTGCTTACTGCAGTAACTTTTTCCATATCAATTTTAGCTTGCCTGATAGATTTTTTGCATGATTTATTGGCCGCCTTGTACCTTATAAATGATTCGGCTCTCCCAGCTAACTTGAACGCCTTAAAAGCACTTTTTTTCTTACCTACCTCAACACCAACACTTCTATTGAACCAAAAAGGTTTGGCTCTGCAACAACGGTCCTTGCTTAGAAGCGGAATATACTGACATGTATATTTATTAAGCAGCATTTTAAAGACTTCCCATTTTTGTTCAGTGTTTAAACCTGTGAAAAGCATTTCCCACTTAATATGTTGCAGATATGCCCTTATACTGTCCTGTAATACTGTCGCTTATACTGTTTTAGTTACTCCCTTATAAAATTGCCTCTGCAACAGAATCTCAAAGGAGACAATGTTATGATCACTATTCCCTAAATGCTCACCTACACAAATGTTAGAGATGAGTTCAGTATTAGTAGTTATTACAAGTTCCCAAAGAGAGTTATTTCTAGTAGGTTCTTGAACGAGCTGGGATAAAAAGTTGTCATTAAGCATATTTACAAACTTACTAGCTTTATCTGTCTTGGCAACCCCATGTCAATGTCCAGATAATTGAAGTAACCCATAATAATAACTTGACCTAGTTGTGAAGCTGCTTCTTTGTGTAAAAGTAGCTGGGCTTCATACATGTCACTTATACAAGGTGGTTTACAGATGCAGCCACTTGGATTTGTGTGGTTTCATCTGTATAGCATACTGTACATCAATGATAATTTTCTTTGTAACCTTTTGCCCAGTCAAAATCTCTACCAGCAATGGTTATTTCTTTAGTGCATGGCTTTAATTCAGGCTTTATATACAAACACA
>CM044447.1:112706434-112724753 GCA_024363595.1 Xenopus borealis | reverse complement strand
GAGAGTGGGAGTAGACGCACGCGATTCTTTTCAATGTTGCTGTACTCACACAGACGCTCCCCTGTGGCTGAACGAACGGGAGAACAGGGAAAAGATGCTCTTCTGTAAGAGTCCTTAAAATGCAAGAAATATGTACCAATCTGACTTCCTGTTTTTTGTTCCTGCAATTGGAGTTGGAAGCTTAGGGCAGGACTACATGGACAATTGAAGTCTGTTTTCAGCATATGCGAAAACAGGTGTGACGAGTCGGATGCAACAGGAACAAGGTAAGGTAATAGGAAGTTCGATGGTGCGACATCTTCAACCGACAGTTGTGTTGCGTCGCATCATCCCTGTGTCACCATCCGACTTTCCTATTACTTATCTTGTTTCCATCGCATTCCGTTTCCTCGTCCAGTGTCGCATCAATTGAAAATGGACGTCAATCATAGATGTAGTCCTGCCCTTAAAGCAGAGTTTCCCAGCACTGAACAAGTCTGTCCTTTATCCCCATGTTTGATTCCAGTGTAATATAATGAAGAACAAAAACATGTCATAATTATCTCTATATGTAAGATATCAGCAAGATGCCCGACATGGTGCTGGGAATCAACATTCTTATTTGTCAGTTCTCTTGCATTTATAATGAAGTGTTTGATCAATAGAATTCTCTTTGGTGAATTTTCTTGCATCTATAATTTAAGTTTTATGGCAATTTCTATAGAAAACTAGGGGGCGCTGTGGCACTGTGTTACAGCTGGGTTTACATCCCCTTTGATGGAAAAAGGTGTGATGATCTGGCAGGGTTAGTCATTTGAACTTGGTGAGCAGCTAACGTTTGCTCCATCCGTAGAACTGAGAAAATGGGGTGTAACATTTTTTCCACTCTGTTCTCGCTGCAGTAACTTTGACAAGAGTTACATTACATTTTCTAATTTCTTTTTCTGCTCCGACTAATGCCTTGCTATAAAACATGATGTACACACGCCATTATTTTCGAACTAGTAATTACATTGCCGGTTCTTTCCTTTTGTGCTCATACAGAAATGCTTCCAGTTTGTTCGATTTTTCCCTGCAGGCTTTCCTATCAGCATTTAAGGAGCATGGGAAGCAGTGAGGCAGAAACAATTGTGCGAGGGTTAAACAGAAATGATAACTATAAAAATAGAAGGTTTTTTTTATTCCCAATTTGGCTAATATTCAATTTTGTCTTCAGTTTTTCAATATTACACTTTAATCATATTTGTATGGAACCAAGAAGAGACCCCTAGTGCAAAAAGAGAGCTTCAGAAAGAGAAAAATTACTAGTTTATTCTCAGGGCCAGATTTATATAGTGGGCGCCCCTAGGCCCACTGGCATTCATCACCCCAGTCCCCTCCCATATTTTCGGGCAAATTATCATCTTCAGGACTTGAGCAATGGGGATTGGTGCATGGCAAAAAAACTATCTCCTGCGCATCTCCAGTGTTTCTGAACAAATGTGGGTCTGGTTGGGCAGCATGCCGCCCCCTAAAATCCTGCCGCCCTAAGTGGCCTAAGTGGCTTTCCACAAATCCGGGCCTGTTTATTCTCTATCAGTTGTTGGAAGGTTTGGGTGGAGTTCTTCCTTCCACTCTCCTACCCACGACCTTACCCTGCCAGCTTCTGACTCTGGCAGTCTCTATTTATTGGTGTGCACATGTCCTGCCCCTATTCGTGATGTCAGAGATGGGTGGGACTTTAAAAAGAGCAGTTGTGCTGGCACAGGTTAAGGTGGCCATACACAGTGAGATCCACTGATTAGGCAATGTTGCCAAATGAGCGGATCTCTCCCCAATATACCCACCTTAAGGTGGGTGATATCGGGTGATCTGATCATGGGCCCTAAGGCCCAACGATCGGATCACAACGGAGTAGGTACGGGTGGTCGGATCGTGGGACTGCATCAACCAACAGATGCGGCTGCAATCCGACGGGATTTTTAGTCCCGTCTGATCGACATCTGGCCAACTTTCAGCCAGATATCAATCCGGTAAACCCATCGGAGGGCCCCACGCACGGGCCGATAAGCTGCTGACTCTGTCTGTTGGCAGCTTTTATCTCCTACCTTTAGGGTCAGGTTTGACCTGCACATCACTTTTTTAGTATGTTATAGAATGGCCAGTTCAATTTCATTATTTATTTTAATAGTTTTTCTTTCTTATTCTGAACCTTTATAGCTTTTAAATGGGGGTTACTGACCCCATCTAAAACAAATGCTCAGTAAGGCTTACACATTTATTGTACAAGTATAGGACCTGTTATTCAGAATGTTTGGGACCTGGGGCTTTTCCGGATAACAGATGTCTCATACTTTGTCAACTAGTAAATCATGTAAACATAAAAGGACCAGTAACATGAATTTTTTTTAAACAAATTCAGTTGTACAGTATATAACAAAAAAAACGTACCGAAACTCCGCTTGCGCTCCTCTTCAGAAAAAGCGACAGGGGGACGATCCATCGTGCAGCACTTGATTTCTCCTCCCTGGCTATATCTATAAGGAGGGCAGGGAGGAGAATTGGGCATCGCTCGATGGATCACCTTATCGCCTTTTCTAAGGAGGAGTATCAGTAAGTTATTTCTTAATAAAGACTTTGTGATTTTAAAGTTGAATATGTCTTGGTGGATTTTTTTGTTATATACAAACGTTTTGAAAAAAAAAAATCATGTTACTGGTCCTTTAAATATAACCTATATAAATAGGCTGGCTTTGCTTCCAGTAAGGATTAATTATATCTAAGTTGGGATCAATTGTTACAGAGAAAAATTTGGACTATTTGGATATAAGAAATGGTCTTTGCGGAATTTGGAGCTTTCTGGACAATAGGTTTCCAGATAACTGATCCTATACTTTTTATTATTTATCTTTCTATTTAGCTCTCTCCTATTCATATTCCAGTCTATCGTTCAAATCAGTGCATTGTTGCTAGGGTAATTTGCTGAAAATTGCAAACTGGAGAGCCGCTGAATAAAAAGCAAAATAACTCAATAAGGACAAATTATAATAAAATAAAAACAATTGTAAATTGTCTCAGAATATTACTTTCTACATCATAGAAAACATGAACTCAAAGCTGAATAACCCCTTTTATACTAGGATGGAGAATGTGGTGATTTATAGCCCACAAAACTTTTGGGTGGAGAAAGGAGTGCTAAGGAAGGTTTATGTTCACTTTAAACAGCCCCAGTAGAAGGTGAACAATAACATCCATTTACTCAAAATGTGTAGGTTACAGAAGGTGAGTGCAGGGTTCCTGTTATTGCTCTGCATTCTCCCCTCTCCTGTCAAGGTCCTTGGTCTGTCCCCCATGCTTTGGAATGGGGTGCAGAAAATGGCATATGTCAACAGAAAGTGAAAATATAGGGAGAAAAAAAAGTGCATTGTGAACAGAAAAGTACTGCACCTTTAGTAAACAAGTCCTAAATACTTATTTTTCCATAAACGTTGTGGTTTGCTGAGGATGAAACATCAGTTTTTCAGCTGAATACAATGAGCTGCCCTTTATTTCTCGGTGTGCATGTGTTATTCCACAAGTCAAATAATTTATAGTGGCACAACAGTTAAACTCTGCTGCCCTCTGCTGTCACTTGAGCTGTACCTGTTTTATGCAATACTTCCCTCAAATCTGTCCAGTTCTGCGTTTGTTGTCTAGCTGACCCATTTGGTGCTGTAGATCATAGAATCCAATGTGTCACAGTAATAGGACCACAGTCAATTTTATAGATTCTTATTGAACAGGTTCCCTAAACCCCCTAAAAAGTATGTTCAATTAAAAGGGCAACTGAAGTCTAAAATAGAATAAGGTTAGTAATGCTTTATTTTGTCTACTAAATATAAACATGAACTTACTGCAAAAGCCCAATTAAATAAATGATTTATGCTTTCAAAGTTTGCACCGGCGGCTGTCATCTTTTAACTTTGTTAAACTTTGTTAAACATATTTGCAAGACCAAGACTACGCCCATGCTCAGTGTGGTCTGGGCTTCAGTTGGGAGGTTAAGCTTAGGGATCATAAAATATAAATTTATATTTAATTATATAAACACAGGTCAAATAATATCTGCCATAGAAGCCAATACAGTAAGACCGATTAAGAATCAGAATATACAGACTGCACTGGATATGTGGATACAGATCTACACAGTTGCCAGCTGCTCTACAGAGAAACAAACAAAACTGATCAAATTCTGGGATGTAAGGTGGGGTAGCTCCACCTCTGAAAAGTGTGATCATTTCCCTAAAGAGCAGTTAGGGACCGTCTGAAGTTTCCTATCTGCAGCAGTCAGAGCAAATAAAACTAAGGGGAATTTCACTTCATAAAGTCAGATTTATTTAAGAAAAACAGTAGACATATTGTATTTAAAGTATATTGGAGATTCACTTCTTTTTCATTAAAGAAAGTAAAAGTTTGATTTTTTTTTTGTGCCTTTACATCCCCAGGGACAGCAGGGCCATATTGGGGGAGTGTGGTTTGTGGGGTTTCGTGTGGGTACCTCTGTGGGGGCTCTAGTATACACATAAAATGTATGTATAAACAAAGTTGCATAGTTAAATTGGGTTGAAAAAAGACAAAGTCCATCAAGTTCAAACCCTCTAAATTCAAACCCAGCATACACACACATGGCTCCACACTTTCACACAAACTGTATTTGCCCATAGCTATACTAACTGTAGAGTTTAATATTAAAATAGCATTTGATAATATGTCTGTACAAAAAATCATCCAAGCCCCTCTTAAAAGCATCAACAGAATGAGCCATCACAACATCACCCGGCAGTGCATTCCACAACCTCACTGTCCTGACTGTGAAGAACCACATACTCTGCTTCAAATGAAAAGTATTTTCTTCTAGTCTAAAGGGGTGGCCTCTGGTGCGGTGATCCTCTTTATGGGTAAAAAGGTCCCCTGATATTTGTCTATAATGTCCTCTAATGTATTTGTAAAGTGTAATGTCCCTTCACAAGCACCTTTTTTCCAGAGAAAACAACCTCACCCTGGACAGTCTACCTTCATAATTGAAGTCTCCCATTCCTCTAACCAGTTTAGTTGCACTTAGTCTCTGCACTCTCTCCAGCTCATTTATATACCACTTAAGGACTGGAGTCCAAAACTGCACTGCATACTCCAGATGAGGTCTTACTAGGGATCTATAAAGAGGTATAATTATGTTTTCATTGTTTGAGTTTATTTAGTAGCTACAGAATGACACTGCCCAGAATTAGACAACTTGTTATCTATAAAAACCCCAAGATCCTTCTCACTTAAGAAAACTCCCAACACATTGCAATTTAGTGTATAACTTGCATTTATATTATTTTTGCCAAAGTGCATAACCTTGCATTTATCAACATTGAACCTCATTTTCCAGTTTGCTGCCCAGTTTCCCAACTTAGACAAATCATTCTGCAAAGTGTCAGCATCCTGCATGGAACCTATAGTTCTGCACAATTTAGTATCATCTGCAAAAATAGAAACCATACGTTCAATGCCCACATCCAGGTCATTAATAAACAAGTTGAAAAGCAAGGGAACCAGTACAGAGCCCTGTGGTACACCACTAACAACTCTGGTCCAATTTACCACCACTCTGTATCTATCTTTTAGCCAGTTCTCTATCCAGGTACAAATACTATGTTCCAGGCCACATTCCTTAATTTAACCAGTATCCTTCTGTGTGGCACTGTATCGAATGCTTTAACAAAGTCTAAGTAAATCACATTCACTGCCATCCCAGAATTGAGGTCCCTGATTACCTTCTCATAAAAAGAGATTAAGTTAGTCTGGCAAGATCTATTACGCATAAAACCATGCTGGCACAAACTCATAATATTGTTATTTGCTATGAAGTCCAGTATCCTATCCTTTATTAACCCTTCAAAAAGTTTTCCTACCACTGACATCAGACTAAGTGGCCTATAGTTTTGAGGCTGAGAACAGGATCCCTTTTTGAATAGCGGCTCCACATTAGCTATTCGCCAGTCTCTCGGCACTATGCCAGACCTCAATGAATCCTGAAAAATTAAGTAGAGAGGGGTTTGGCAATCACAGAGCTGAGCTTGCTAAGTACCCTGGGATTAATCCCATCTGGCCCTGGACCTCTGTTTATCTTAACATGTTCTAGTCTCTTTTGAATTTCACCATGTGTGAACCTTGCATCATTAGATGTATTATTAGAATTGGAAATATTAATAAGGAAACCTTCATTAGCTGGTTCCTCATTTGTGTAGACATTAAGGGGCAGATTTACTAATGGTCGAATTCCGAATTAAAAAAAATTCAAAATTCGACCATGGGAATAGTGGGGAAGAGAAATCGAATTCAAAGGATTTTACCGCAATTTGATCGATCGAACGAACGAACGAACGAACGATCGAATATAAAAAAATCAATAAAATTTTTTATATTCGATCTCAGCTAATGATTCCCAATTCGGAAGCTTGATCCTGGCGAAGTAGGTGGTTGAATAAAAATTTAAAGGGGAAGTATTCGACCATCGATTATTCGAATATTTGAATACAATTTTATTTGAATATTGTAATCATTCGAATATTCAATGGTCGAATTTGCCTAATTTTCATATTCGAAGATTCAAATTCGAACTTATATTAAATTCGAACTTATATTAAATCTGCCCATAGAAGTATGCGTTCAGAATCTGAGCTTTTTGCTTGTTCTCATCAACCAGCTGACCCCCCTCTGATATAAAGGTCCTACCCCTTCCTGTTTCATTTCTGCAACATGAAATGAAATATTAGTTGTTACTGAAATAGACTTTACAGTACTTTCAGCTTGGACTATAAATTACAGCCAACATTTTACATAAAATAGAAACCTTAACCAATGCTGCAGGTTCTATTATGCAAATGAATAAAACTGCCTTTATTGGCCTTCAGTCTCAATCTAATTTATAGCGCAGTGAAATCTTTAATTGGCTTGTTTACTTTGCCGTAGCATTCAGGTAGAAGCTGGAGCTGTCTTTAAATATTAACAGAGAAATAAAAATAGCACAGCGCATCATAAACAAAAATTAATTTTGCTGGATTTTTTTTTTTGGCGAGGGTTTTAGCGAGGTTATTTGGATGGAGTTCTACAGTGTAATTGCAACATTATGGTTTGAAAAATGTAAAAATAAATATAGGGAGTGTAAAGATGTAATGAAATAGCTGTTCATTAATAAAGTTTTATAGAAGAGCAGCATTTGGTGTTTGCATAAAATACAAAATAAAGCAGATATAGACATTAACATGCTATTCATTGAAATAAACAGTGGGCTGTTATTACAAGTTGTAAAAATACAGCTCCATAAAAGGCTGTTATATAGTAAATGTATAGGCAAAGTTTAACCATTTATGCCCAGGTCTTTTTTATGTACAACTCATATGAACTACAACAGGATTGTGACCTTCTGGTTTTGAACAAGACAATTTTGCACCGGTTGTTCAAAAATGCCTGTCTAAAACCCAGGCAGGACTCTTGAAATGCTCATAACTCTGCACCCTGACCCACTGACTGCTCTACACATGATAGCACTGTCCCCCATGTCACCTTCACTGTATGGTGCTCAGATGAAAGGTGGCAACCTTACACCACAATGACTATAAATTTATAGCTGAATATTCTTAGAGGTAGATATAGTATAGAACATGTAAAGATATTACACTGTAGCATTTCTTGCTTTAGGGAGGAACTACCTGTTGCCTATCCTAAAGGAGAACTAAAATCTGAAAAGAATATGAACATACCAGACCTTAAAATCAACAGTCCCATAACAGTAATGATCCAGGCCTTCAACATTTTCCAAGTTGTCCTCAGATTCCCATCTTTGATCTTATTAGGCCATCTTTAAAGTGTAATTTGAGGGACCATCGTTGGAGGCACGTGTCCTCACTACTATGGCGTGCTTATTGCCTTGAATAGAATCAGACATCAGAAAATATAAGCTGTAGTATTTTTAGCCCAATTCTTATGTTCACATTAGTTTTCCTTTAAAATTACCATTTGTTATATTTTTGGCGACTTTCTGATAAACCATAGTTCAAATGGCACTCACATGAACAGCAACACTAATATCAGACAGGTATTCCCATACATTTAAGCTGCTGGGTGGATTTATTAGAACTATTGGTTCTTTGGACAATAGCTCCTCAATTCATGTGGCATCAAGCAGGCTTTTGGACACTAAAAAGCATAGATGGGTCTTGATTGGTGGTCCTGAATGAGGTACAGAATTCCCAAGCATTTTTTTTTCCTGTAAGCCACTTTAAAATGTAAAAATAATTGTGGAGCAATACAAGCATAAAAAGCCATGAGGATGCCAATTAAGTATTGTGATTGGCTATTTGGTAGCCCCTGTGTGGACTGGCAACCTACAGAAGACTCTTTTTGGCAGAACACCTGTTTTTTATGCAACTGAAACTTGCCTCCAAGCCAGGAATTGAAAACTTAGCACTTGTTTTGAGGCCACTGGGAGCAACATCCAAGGGGTTAGCGAACAACATCCACATGAGCTGTGGTCCAGCAACATTAGGGTTGTATTCTTACAGCACAATAAAACTTTTTCAGAACTTTTCCCCAATCTCCACAGCCAGTGATTGCTTTAAAATACAAACAACCCTCCAAAGAGAATCTCAGCTGATCTGTATCAACCTGGCTCCCTGTTCTTTGTTCCTGCAATTGGAGTTGAGAGCTTTAGGTTAGAACTGCACGGATGATTTAGTTCAGTTTTCTACGCATCTGATTCTGGGAGTCAAAACGCATGCGACAAGTCCCATGCAACAAAAACATGGCAAGTAATAAAAAGTCAACATTTTCACCCGACAATCGTGTCGCATCGGATCAACCCTTACTTGCCTTGTTTTTGTCGCATGCGACTTGTTGCATGCTTTTGACTCCCAGTGTCAGATGTGCAGAAACAGAACAAAATGGTCCATGTAGTTCTGCCCTAAAGCACAGTTTCCAAGCACTGAACAAGTCTGTTCTTTATCCCCATGTTTAATTCCAGTGTAATATAATGAAGCAAATAAATTACCTAATCATCTCTATAGGTAAGATAACAGCAAGATGCCTGACATGGTGTTGGCATTTAACATTCGTATTTGTCAGTTGTTTTGCTTTTATAATATATATAAATATAAGTTTTTGATCAGTAGAATTCTCATTGGTGAATTTTCTTGCATCATTATTTATGTTTTTTTTGTAATTAATATAAAAAACTAGGGGTCGCTGTGGACGATGTTTTGGCTGGGTTTACATACCCTTTAAATAACCCATTCATGTCAATGTTGTCCTGCTGCTACATTACAGCATTCTCTAACATTATCAAGAGTTAAAACATAAAAGGTGCTTCAAGTCCATTTAAAGGGGAACGATCACAAAAAATATAAGCTTCCTCATACGGAAATAAGAAACTTTCTTAATACAATTAATTAAATATTCTGCATCATTTCCGAAGTAATCAAGTTTATCTTCACTATGCTTGTCTCAGCAACTGTTTCTCTTCATTCTGTCTTCTTGCAGTTGGGTGTCATATATTCGTTGACAGTTAGAGCCAATATATTTTATGTATCCTTCTGCCTAGAAGATGTATTAGAGCGCACTCAGATAATTGATGTCAGTACAAACAAAATCTAACAAAATAACTGCATCAGAAGCTGAAAGAGGGGTAGTAAAGATAAACTTGATTATTTCAGAAATTTTTAGAAAACTTCTTTTTTCAGTATACTGAAGCTTATATAAAATTTTCACTTTCATGAAAGTTCCCCTTTAATAATCAATCCTTGTTGGTGTTGAAATATAGCTTCCAACATACTTTACTCTTCCCAATATGCCACAAATGTTTGGTAAGCCGTGTTTAAGCACCAGTGTTTACATCCCGTATTATAATGACTCAATTTTAATTTTTTTGCTCTACACACGCCAAAAGAAAACTTCTGTATGTAGTAACAACACCAATGAAAAGGAGCAGCAACCAGACACGTAGCCCTCAGAAAAGAACTTTCTGATCCTCACCCAACTTTAGGAAATGAAATATCTGCATTTAGCTGTTAATTGGAAATCATACTTATTTAGAGTCTCCTTAACATTCACAATCTCAGCAGGCAACATCTCAATTACCTGCTCTAAATACAATGTTGATGAATTGAATTAAGTGCAGATTACACACTAATACTCATGAAAATATCTTTTTTTATTTTTTCCCTGAGTAAATAATGGATTTGACCTGCTGGGTTTGATACAGTCTGACTGCCGCTTCTGTTCTCTTACAATTTGCCTCCCCATTAAACTCTCACAGAACAGGGCTCGCACAAAAGAACTGAATATGTATATGTACAGCAATGTCTAACCGTGAAAAGAATCAAATGGCACTTTCAACGGCTTTTAACAGAAACTTGAAAATGAACCAATGAGTAATTAAACCACTTGCAGAATAAAAGACAGTGTAGTCCTTGTACTCTCGGCGGGAACAGGGTCACATAAGAAACTCCATTTCATCTGATACAATGGAAGTATTCCAGTCTCTGAGTATAATGCTTTGCAGGAGGCAGATTGTGGATTCTCTGTCTGTTTGGCTGCTGCAGTGGATGTCACAATTTATTTGCAAAAGCCATGCTAAATGTGACGTCCATGTCAACACTTGTATTGTTCATTGAGGGGGATTTAAAGAGTAATGAAGTTGCAACATGATTAATATAAATTATGATTAAATAAAATAACAAATTACACAAGGGCACTAGAAAGCTCAATTACGAATGCAACCACATGTTCTCATTAGTGCCATTAACATATAATACGTGTGTCTACATTCCTTAGATGTGAATGGGCCCCACAGCAAATGACATTTTTAACCCCTAAAACCTTGGTAAATTGACCTAATCTACCAAGATGTATAGAAATTGCTCATTATTTAGGGCCTTACTTGGCACCCCTCCTGCAAAAACCTAGTCTGCTTCCTCTATAGCAGTGATCCCCAACCAGTAGCTCGTGAGCAACATGTTGCTCTCCACCCCCTTGGATGTTGCTCTTATGGTCCTCAAAACAGGTACTTATTTTTCAATACTAATCTTGAAAGCAAGTTTTAATTGCATAAAAACTAAGTATAGTGCCAGGTACAGTCGCTTGTATGCTGCCAATCCACACATGGGCTACCAAATAGCCAATCACATCCCCTATTTGTCACCCTAAACGACTTTTTCATGCTTGTGTTGCCCCCCAACTCTTTTTACATTTGAATGTGGCTCATGGGTAAAAAAGGTTGGGGACCCCTGCTCTATAGTTATGCTCCTGTTCATTGCACATAAAAGCACCAATGTACCTGCCAAGCTTCTACTGATGAATGGGGTGCAACTACAAACTAGCAAGGATCCCTCATGACAGTCCAGGATTGACTATGAAGATTTTCATCGATCCAGGAAATGGTAGCTCTACGCAGACTGGGCCTTTGTCAAAACAGCAGCAACAAGTGCAACAGGAACACCAATAGAAATAACTGCCCAGAGACACATCTTAGGTGAAACATAGTCATCCCATATGTAGCTGGAGTGTCAGAGAAACTCAGGAGGATTTTCAACAAACACCACATCCCTGTGTTTTTAACACCTAGCAACACACTGGAGAAGTCATCTCTGAACAGAGGTGGGGGTCTTTGACGCCACCTGTCTGCTACATACAATGCTATTATAACATCTGTACCCCGATGGTTTCAGAACTATGCACACATCCATTCATGCAACTCTCACAAGTAATACATGTTTCTAGGAGTTGCATGACACATTGATAATCCTATCACATTAACTACACAGTGAGATGTCTGACATGGTGCTGGTATTCAACATTCTTATTTGTCAGTTCTTTTGCATTTATAATTAAGTTTTTGATCAGCAGAATTCTCATTGGTGAATTTTCATGCAGGGGGTGCTGTGGGGTGGCACACTATGTTCACAATTTTCTAGGTATCGTCTTAACCAGATCTAGTTATCCATAGCAACCAATCAGATGTTTGCTTTCAGATAGCATTTGCTGTTTGAACGCAAACATCTGATGGTTGCTATGGCTTACTAGACCTGGTTAAGAAGATACCTAGAAAATTGAAATATGGCAGAATAAATATAATATTTTTGCTGGACTATGGCTCCCAGAATGCTTTAATGCTTGATGGTGATTTGGAATATGATATTATTTGTAATCCTCCCAAATTTTGTAAGGACTGGTCAATAGTTTTACCAAACTTATAACTTATAAGACCACAACTTGATGCATCTTGCAGTTTTGATACTAGTTGCCTCTGTTAGCAGGAGTACCTGGTGAATATAGAAGGCAGTCACACTAGAAATGCCTGCTTGACAAGGTTCATTAATCTTTTAGATTTCCCAGACCAAAGGGAAAGTTTTATGTTGGGTTCAAAATGGAGAAAAACAACATAAAGCATCTTAATGTTTGACACAGTTTTTTTATTATACAAATATACAATAGCACAGACAAACCAAACAAAGCTTATTAACTTTATTTTTTGCATTGCATTCATCTGTGAAAAATGTCCTCTTTATGTTATTTCATAGAGCACCGCACTTAATGTTTCCTATTTGCTTTACTCAGAGGAATTTCTGTACAGTACGTTAAAAATGTCAGGTGAATTCTCTAAGGGCTTGAGCACGTTTAAATAGACTTTAGCTAGCAGAGCGTGAGTGCTATTAAAGTTTATATAATTCTGTGCTGTATGAGTAATCTGTACAAATGTTTCAACTCCTTAGCGAATGCTAACATCTAATAATGGTTATTTTACGGCTTATGTAAGACAATCACTGTGTAATCAATATGTTATTTTATATCTTAAAAGGAAAAAAGGTTTTGCACAACTCTACTTCTGGCATTCCCCATGAGGGTTAGAACGGTTAAGAGCTGGTCCTGGTTTGTAGTTGGGAGGGGGAGCTGTACCCCTATCCAGGTCATTGCCAGTTGTCCAGGATTCCCTATTCTATAAAAAAAAGTCAACATTTGCTTTGTCTCTTTCTGTGGATCCCTATTTGCTGCAGGGGGTGTTTGGTACCAGAAGAAGAGCCTGAGGTAGAGTTTCAGTAGGAAAAGACAGGGATAGGAAAGATCTCCAAATAGCTCAATATAGTAGTTAAAGGAAGGATTAGGGTCGTTAGCTGAGCAAACTGAGGCTTTAACAAGGAGTACAGAAGGTTTAGAACCCTGACTTATTGAAGCCGAGTGGTGCTTTAATCAACCAATGCAAGTGTCACAAAAAGTTCACACTCAAAAGTGCAAGTGTGCAAGTGGACTTGGTCTTAAAAAAAAAAAAAATCCCACAAGTCATATGGTCAAAAGGTGCAAAATGAAAAATAGTTCTTCAGACCCACCTTTGCCATAAGGATAGGGTGGTTTACTTTATACCAGACTTCCCTGGACAAAAGGCACAAAGGAGGCAAGATTCAGTTTGCTGAGAGCAGGGCCGCCATTTGAATTTACAGGACTACAATGAAATGTTCTGGGCCCCCCACTTACTCCGGCACCCAGTGTCGGACTGGCCCACCAGGATAAGTCCCAGTGGGACCAGGTGTCAGTGGGCCCTCATGCTGCTAATTTGGCCAAGTGTATGGCCATTCCCTATTTATAGAGGCTAAATCGATGTAATAATAGATTATAGTATGTAAAGAAAATACACTAGGAGAATAGAGGTTGAATGAGTAGAGGAAGAATAATAGTACTGAGAGTGGGCACCTGGTCTAAGGTTTTTGGGTGGGCCCCTGTTGTCCCAGTCCGACACTGCCGGCACCCATGCCCCACTCCATTGTAAAAAGTAGATGTTCTATTTCCCCCTTAAATGGCCATCTGTAGCCCACCCCACTGCAACTAGGGTACCCATGGACAACTGGTAGTGGGGATATCAAGCAACATCTGACCACTTTGTGGGTACCCAACCCACTGCAGGACTCTAACTGGAGCCTTGGCTGGTACATAATAAATAGTCAGACTGTATATAGTCAGGGTGAGCAGTGCAGAGAAATGAAAGGGACAGATTCTGCTTCCAATGGCATCTACACTTTCAAATAACTTTAATAATCAATATTTCCTGCTCTGTATATTCTGGTGCCCTAGAAGGTATGGAATCTCCACTGGCTTTCTACAAAACATAACATTCATAGATGCACTGCTTGTGCATCATTCTACTGTTTTCCCTTTTCTCTACCTTTCTGCAATCCCTTTGGATCTATAGTATATCCTAGTATATCCTTATAAAAGGAATGTGCAGATGCAGCCACTTGGATTTGTGTGTTAAATGTGTCGTGACTCAGTATTAATTGAAGAAACTGTGTTATCTAAAGTCATTTTAACTCATTTAACGCATTTAACCTTTTCATTAGCATACCAAAGCACATTGTTTATTAACAGGTTCATGTAGCCATTACACAACTGCATTGCTTCCTACTTTCACTTACCAAACTGTACAGAAAGTCCTGTGTATCTGCATAGCACAAGTAATGTGCACAGTCAGGCCCGCCATCAGGGGAGCCGGGCCCCCTTTACGAGCACAGCAGCAAGCGCTCACCTCTCGCTGAAGTCCTGCACAGAATGCGGAAGTGCCGAACGTTTGTGAAGTCCTGAAGCGCCGAAAATACCCAAAGTCACGAAAGGAGCCGACACTGAAGTCCTGAAGAGCCGAAAATACCCAAAGTCACGAAAGGAGCCGACACTGAAGTCCTGAAGCGCCCGAAAATACCTGAAGTCACTAAAACAGCTATAACTGAAGTTCTGAAGCCACGAGTTCAATTCTACTGACACCAATGTGGGTTTTTTTTTTTTAAATCCTCTGGCCACCAATATTTATTTTAATACTCTGTAGGCCCCTGCATCAATTTTTTTTTTAAATATTTTTTTGGGGCCCCAATTTTTTTTTTAACTTGTTGGGGGGGGCTGACCACCAATTTAAAAAAATATATATTTTATGGGACCCCAATTTTCTTTTTAATTTGTCGGGGGCCCTGACCACCAATTTTTTTAAAAAACTTTTTTTAATGGGGGGGCCTGGCGCCAAATTTTTTTTAACATATAAGGGAGCCTTGGGGGGGTTCTGTTTTTAGCGCTGATGTCTGTGTGTTCTTTTAACTTTGATGTGGAGTGGGCAGGGATTAGGGGTGGGGCTTTGGTGCTAGGGTGGGCGGGGCCCCATTATTTCTAATGGTGGCCCTGTGCACAGTGACACCTGCAGGCCATATGCATAAACACCACAGTTCACAATGGTGAATGCTTTAATTAGATGGGATGCTGTGACACAATGTTCTGTGTTAAGTGGGTTAAATGGAATATCTGGGTTTAGTTATTCTGTGTCAAACACACAATCCAAAGTGGCTTCATCTGTATGCTTTTTATTTTTGACTCTCTGGTATATGATTCGCACATATTACTAATTGAGAACTGGTGGTGCTCAATTAACTTCCTTCCCTAGTTTGCATTTAGATCAACTCGTCAGCAAGACTGTATGATTTAATTTCATTTTTCATTTTCAGTGATCACTAATTAATCCAAAACCATTTTACGCACTATGTTATTTTTATGCCTGATGTTCGTTAAATGTCCCATCAGGTCTTTCCATTATGATACTTCGATTTTACTGTATCATAAAGACAATAAACTGTAAGGGGTTGGACATACACAATGGTTTAATTAATCTACAGTACATTGTTTGATGTTTGCTACTTTTATAGCACTGTACAATGCAGTTCCTTGCTAGTTATTTATTTACTGTTATAGGGAATAGCTATTTAATACATAATGGCGTTATATGTCACAATACAATCACTTGAAAGCTGATAAGGGCAGAGACACATGGTCAGAATCTGAGAGATTAGTTGCCCAGCGACAAATCTCCTCTTTTTCGTGGCGACTAATCTCCCTGATCTGCCTTCCCGCTGGATAAAATGTAAATCATCAGCAGGATGGCACTCAGAGCGCTTCATTTTCCAAAATCACCAGAAGTTGCCTCACAAGGAAAGGCAGCGGAAGGCAGTTCAGGGAGATTAGTCGCCCCAAAGAAGAGATTTGTCACTGAGGTGGCTAATCTCCCTGAATCTGACTATGTGTCTCTGCCCTTAATGACCACTCTTGAAGAACTAACTTGGACATTTTGATAAATACACAAGAGATGTGCAAATGTGTGGTGATGATTTTGTGTAGCTAGAAACAGGAGAGTTCAAAAGCAAAGGAAATGCTCAGTAATTGCACTGCAAACACAAAAAAAGCTAAACATTTCAATGCAAAGATAGACGATTATTGAAGTGCACCAGACTGATATCCCCATCTGTAGTGGCTTCTACAAGGGAGACTGTATGACAGGAAAGAAGAATTCACAGATATAAAAGGAAGATAATGGGACCAAACGGATACTATACAGTAAGTAATGGATATTATTATGGTTGAACTACACCTTAAGCTGCTGCTTGGCACCTGGTATTTTCAGAAGCACAAGTTTTGACAAAAAAGCTATGATTTATGCAACAAATTAAACGAGCAAGAAGACCAACGTTTGCCTCTGTGGACCAAATCACTGAAACCTTTTTTTTTTTTAATATATATCAAAAGGTTTTTTTTTTTTTTTTATAACAGTTGGAGATAGGAGATACAGCAATAGTAATATTATCTAAGGTACCAGAAATATATAATGTCATGTTTAGCTGATTGTCAGAATGGCACAAGTTACCAGTTCTAGGGTAAGTTGGTAGAAATGTACCAGATCCTGGCCATACAAATGAATTTAATATATGCGGGAACAACAGAAAATGCTTGGCCCACTTCTGCTTCTCTCCAAATGAATACAGTACAATTCAAAACACAAAGAGAAAGGGTGGGATACGTTATCCGGAAACCCATTATCCAGAAATCTCCAAATTAATGAATGGCCATCTCCCATTAATGCTCCAGCCACTATCTGTACATGATCACGTGGGCAGTTCCCTATCCATGTTTGTATATACATAGAGCATTATTTAGACCTTATTTGACGTTTTTTTCTGTTCGTTATCAAATGTAGATGCACCCTCTGCAGCAGTTCTCTCATATATCCCACTCATAGGGGCATATTTATCAATGATTGAAGTTAGAAATCACCACAGTCCACTAGTATGAACTTCCGCCACTCTCCATTTATTTTCAAAGGGTAAACTTTCACTTTCACCTATCGATTAATACTCTTTTAAAAATCCCACAGAAATGAATGGAGAGTGGCAGACTTACACACAAGTGGACTGTGGTGATCTCGAACTTCAACCTCTAATAAATATACCCCATAGATTCATTTTTATTCCATTTTAAGGCAGTCTGAAGCCAATCTTAATGAGTTGTACCAAATCATTTATATGCCTATAAACATGGATGTTCCTGGGCTGCCAAAAATATATGCAAAGTAATTTATCCCTGGGGTGACATAAAGTATAAGGCTTTTAGAAGATACCACCAAGGGTCAGATTAGGACATTTTCCCAATGACACCTTTCACACTTTCACAAAAGTTCATTTTCAACTTTTCACAAGCAACACAGGAGCCTTGTAGTGAAGATTCTAAAGGATAATGTACTCGCTACTTACATTTAAAGGACTTCCGTGACTCATCTGTCATCTGTTACTGTCGTCTGTAGCCTCCTAAATATTTATGGAACTCTTCTGTGTATAAATTAAAGTTTGGGGGTACATTATCCTATGTAAATATATATATATATATGTCCTTAAAACATTATACATTTATAATTCAAACTCTAGTCCCAAATCGGCATTATGCAGCTTGCCTCCTGATCAGTTATATCTTGCTATGCATCAGCAGCTGACTCACAGCACAGCTGTGACGTGCAGCTCCGCTAAACTAAAACTCTTTGTGTAATTACCAGCATAATATCTACCAAAAACGTAGATAAATGGCTTGGCTTCCTCAGACGAATGAACATCATAAACATGATAGGAATGAAAGCCAAAACAAAATTGCATATTCCTATCATCTCTAAATAAACTGCAATGATTACATATTTGTGTGTAAATTACATGCATTCTTAGACAAAATTACCATTAAAATTAACAGAACCAAAAAAGGCTATAAAAACTGAAAACTGTGAATGGAATTTAATTGCCCAACAGGACCAACTGACCCAGCTATGAGGTGCCATTGAAAGCCTTATGAATGTATAATTACATATATTGATCAATGTGTATACATTAATAGGGTCTATTACCACAGTAATACCAAGGGAAAATATCCATCATATACTGTACATTTATTATTAACATGTATTTCTATAGCGCCAACTTGTTGCGTAGCGCTGCAAAGTGAATGT
>CM044447.1:112638091-112653398 GCA_024363595.1 Xenopus borealis | reverse complement strand
TCCGGAAGTTCGCGAACATGTTCGCGAACTTTTTTTCCGCGGTTCGCGCCATCACTACTTTGGATGACTGGAACTGAATCTAAAGTCTTATTATAGCTTTTTAAATTCATCAGGTTGCTTTAGACCAGAAGTTGACCCTTTATTTATTTATTTTTGTTGCTAATCTGATTACCTAAAATAGGGTTCTGATTAATTTTTGACAAAATATTTTGTAGTGAATTCTGTGTATCCCTAATATAATCAATGTTATCAATTATCATTCTGTTCAAAATAAAATACTACATTTCACAAACACAGGTGTTTCTTACTCTAGTTGAAAGTCAAAGGTGAACTATCACAAAAATGACAATGTAATAGTTCCATCACAATGAAGTAAGGCATTATAGTTATTATTTACTATCCCCCTTAACTTCTGTCTCACTTCATTTTCTCCTCATGCAGGAGTCTATGTCAGACCTTAAAGGTGAACAATTGCAAAAATTACAATTTAATATAAACTTCATCTTAGTGAAATAAAGGCTGTATTAGACTTAACTGTCAATATAAATCAGACTCCCAACTCCTGCTTGAAGACTGAATGATGAGAAACAAATGTTGAGACAGAAACAGTGAAGAAAAACTAAGTCTTTTAACAAACTATTCAGAATTTTTAAATGATTATATTTTGAAAACTAGTTCAGTATGATGAAGCGTTTACGGAATTTTTATTTTCATGATAGTTCCCCTTTAATTGACAGTCACATTTAATACAGCCTTTGTGTGTGTGTACGTTTAAAATAATGCCTATAATTTTTTTTCTTTCTGACATTCTCCCCCATGTGCACATTGACAGATTGGTCACATGAAGATAGTTACTACAAAAATTACATTCAAAGACAGCACTGTAGACAGAAGTTAGCCAAACCATTGTGTTTTATGTAGTCAATTTACCTGTGCAGTACGTCATGGAGCAGCCAGGTGTCCCATTCAGTTTATAGATATGGTATCCACCAGGACAAGCCTTAATCTGTACAGTTGATGACCACAGGCAACAAACTCCTGCCCAGTGAGCACAGGCGTTACGACTGACAATACCATCAGCTTGAATGGGATGTGATCCATTTAACCACATAGGTATATGAGAGTTACACCTCCATGTTGGAACACAGGATTCTGGCATGCGTATTCCTCCACTTCCACTGAAACGATACCAACCCACTTTGTCATAGTCACATTTGATGTCCACAAATTGTGCATCAGCAGTGCTTCTCCAGGGTTCATTTAGAACAGTGTGACTGACACATGGATCAGAACAAGAATAGGAACTGCCATCTGTCAGGCACTCCATACCAACCCCACACACACCTCCGGTACATGGATCCATTGTACAGTTCAATCCATTGCCGAAAGCACCAGGAGGACACTGACATGTGTAAGTTCCAACATAATTAGTGCAGGTGGCTATTGGGTGGCATTTATTCAGGTCTGGGCTAGAACACTCATCAATGTCAACACATGTGTGTCCCACTCCTTTTGTGTAGCCAGCAGAACACAAGCAATAATAGGAGCCAACAGTATTTACACAATATCCATAGGAACAGGTGTTTAAACAGGAATAGGCACATTCATCAATATCTGAGCATGAGAAGCCATCTCCAATAAATCCATCCTTACAGGTACATTTTAAGCTGCCAAGATGGGCTTCGCATATAGCGTTGGGGTCACAGTCTGAGCAGCTTCCAGGACCTGAAGTAAACAATAAAATGTGTGATATTGATCTATTTCTGTTAAATCACTACATTTTAAACCCATCTGGATGAAACACTAGAGTTGTGTACATGTACTGTAGGTTTGAAAACCACCACCCTTTCTAATATCCTCAAATATAAAGATTAATCAAATAAAATTGACTAATGTTCTTAAAGGTGTTTGACTGTATTTTTAATAATTACTAGACATACTATAAGTACCAAAGTTAGCAAAGCCTGAATAAGCCAATGGGCCAAGAATACGAACCTGTGCACTGGGTTAAACATAAAGACCACTTATAAAAGGAGGATAGGTTAATCACACTGAAATCCCTTCCTGCAAATGTTAATGCTTTTAAATAATAAACTTTAACATAGGAACAAAAAATGGTAATTGGTGGCATGGGCAAGTGGAGAAGCCAGCATTTTCGTAACACACCAGATCCATTAAATGTTGCTTCAAAACATACTCCAATTTTCTTTGTTATTTTAAATATCATCAAATAAAATGCAACTTTGCATTAACATTTACAAAAATAAAAACTATTTTAACACATTGATTCCTGAAGTAGTTGTTGCAGGAATCCTGATCATCGAACACACGAACATCCCCTCTATTTTCTATATAACCCTAAGCACTATTGCATTAAACACAAATTAGAAGGATATTTTTAAGGGACAGTTAACTGAATAGAACCTTTTCATTTTACATTTGGCTACAATTAATACAAATAGAAAACATTATTTATAGTTTGTATGTTTTGATAATGTTAATTAAGAACAACTTACATGTAGGGTGGGCATCTGAAAGAAAAAAAAAATCAAAAGTTATAAATGAAAACAAATTAAATAATGCAATAATAAAACAATGTTATATTAATCTGCCTACCATGTTTCAGTGGCAATACATAATAATCTATATGTTGTTACTATTATGGTAGTATTATTATTATTACTATTATAAATAATAATAATAATAATAATAATAATTAGTGATGGGCGAAACGGACGCATTTCGCTTCGCCGAAAAATTTGCGAATTTCCAGAGAAATTCGCGAATTTTTCGCCGATTCACGAAATGAGCCGCGCGTCGTTTTTGACGCGCGTCGCGTCATTTTTGTCGCGTCGCGTCAAAAACGACGCGCGACTCGTTTTTGCGCGGCGAATTTTTTTGGGCTAATTTTTTTGCCAGTTTCGCGAATTTAATCGCCAGCGGCGAATCGCGGGAATTCGCCACGAATTCGCCCCTGGCGAATAAATTCGCCCATCACTAATAATAATAATGATAATAATAATAACTGCTGTTCAACATTCATAATTTTACTAGTTTATAATTACAAGAACATTTTTAACATGCCAGAAAGATTACATTTTAAGACAGTTATTGCAGACAAGGTGCAGATGCTTAACAAACCAGTGCATAGTCAATATACCTGTGCAGTATGTCATGGAGCAGCCAGGTGTCCCATTCAGTTTATAGACATGATATCCACCAGGACAAGCCTTAATCTGTACAGTTGATGACCACAGGCAACAAACTCCTGCCCAGTGAGCACAGGCGTTACGACTGACAATACCATCAGCTTGAATGGGATGTGATCCATTTAACCACATAGGTATATGAGAGTTACACCTCCATGTTGGAACACAGGATTCTGGCATGCGCATTCCTCCACTTCCAATAAAACGATACCAGCCCACTTTGTCATAGTCACATTTGATGTCCACAAATTGTGCATTGGAACTGCTTCTCCAGGGTTCATCAAGAACAGTGTGACTGACACATGGATCAGAACAAGAGTAGGAGCTTCCATCTGTCAGGCACTCCATACCGACCCCACACACATGTCCAGTGCATGGATCAATTTCACAGTTAAATCCATTACCAATAACACCGGGGGGGCACTGGCATGTGTAAGTTCCAACATAATTAATGCAGGTAGCTAATGGGTGGCACTTATTCAGGTCTGGACTAGAACACTCATTAATGTCAACACATGTGTTTTCATTTCCTTTTGTGTAGCCATCAAGACACACACAGTCATAGGAGCCAATAGTATTTACACAATATCCATTAGAACACTTGTTTAATGAGGAGCAGGCACACTCATCAATATCTGAGCATGAGACACCATCTCCAATAAATCCATCCTTACAGGTACATTGGGAGGACTGGCCAGGATATCCTCCACATGTAGAATCAGGGTGACAGTGTGAGCAGCATCCAGGGCCTGAAATAAACAATAAAATGTGTTATATTTATATGTGTATGATAAATCACTTAGTTTACAGTTTAATCCATTTGTTTATCTAATCCAACAGAATTCACAAAGGTTTCTAAAAGTCTTTGACAATTACTAATAATACTGTGTTGTACCTAGGTTAGCCAATAGGCAAATAATACTAGCCTGTGCAGTAGGGTAAACATAACCCACTATATAATCAGGATGGGGTAATACCACTGAAATCCTTTCCTGCATTCCTTGGCTAGATTGAGAGGAAAATAATGAGACATATGGTTTAATTCTCATCACTGCAACATACAATTACCCACTTTCACATTGCCTCTCCAACAGGTCGGCCTGGTCACTGGCTAGAGAAATTGGCCACTCTCCATAATACAGGAACAATGTAGACACCAGGACTCAGAAGGCCAATTCAAGCGGGGCAAACCCTTGCAACTTTATTCATCAGATGTTACATCTGACGAATAAAGTTGCAGGGGTTCGCCCCGCTTGAATTGGCCTTCTAAGTCCTGGTGTCTACATTATTCCTGTTAATTCTCATCACTCCCATGCTGACCATGCTTTCCACTTTTTATTAATTCCACAGACAGACTGTTTACTTCTGGGCCATATTCCCTACATTATAGCCTACAATCACAGTGCAAATTTCTCATTATAACTTTCAAATGATCTCCAAAAGTGATGTTGCCACTGTTTTCTCTAAGCATAAAGACCTAGTATATATGCATTTTATAAACCACAAATAATCGCAGGATTAAAAAAATTGTAAATGTTAATGCATTTTAATTGACAAACTTTAACATAGGAACAAAGAAAATGGTAATTGGGGTAATGTGCACATTTTTGGTAATTTTAATATGATGCAATAAAACTATTTTTTACAAAAAAATGGATGTAGTGAAATCTTTAGAATTTTTAGAAACACTGATCACAGCTAGTAAACACCTTTTGTATCCAGTAGGGATCAACTGAATCCACTAATTTAGGATTCGGCCAAATCCAAAATCCTTTGTGAAAGATTTGGCCATTGAGTTCAATATTGACTTCATCAGTCCCACAGCACTTGTTTCCAAAGCTATCTGGCTTGTCTAGATTCTGTGTGTACTTCATGATGTGATGACCAACCCACACATTATACAGTTTACTTTGTTTCTTTAGTTTAAAGATCATCAAATAAAATACAATTTTGCATTAACACTTGCAAAAGAGCTGTTTTTAATGCACTGATTTCTGAAGGAATTCTGAAAATTATCCTGCAGGGATGGAAACAAGTAGATTTCAAGAGAAATGGTGTATTCAAGATATTAATTTTTTCTATCTTTATTGTTCTTATTTTACTTAGCCTTGGAATGATCCTACAACCCTCCTTTTATTTTATTTATGTATTTTAGCAGTCACTCTGCAGGAAAATGGTCAAACCTCCAAGTGGTTGTAGCACCAACACACCAATCCTTTTAAAATGGGTATTGGTCTGTTCCATTTCTATTTCTCTCTCTTAAAAGCCGGAAGCAAGGGACGTTTAGGCCTGTAAAACCAATGTTGCTTTCTTTACACTCTCTGGTAATGACTGGGAAGGTTTGAGCCCCGAGAAACCAGAAACTTTTCCCAAGAACAGCATCCATGCAGGTAGGTGCCAGTCTATGAAAAAAATGTCCAGAGGTAACTAGTATACTACAGTATATGTGGATAACCTTGATATGGTATGGTGGCTTCGCATCTCACTTTAACTAATACAACAATTAAAAATATATTAGTTAATATGTTTAGATAATGTTAAATAAAAACAACTTACATGGGGTGCTGTCAACTGCAAGAGAATAAAAAATAAAAAAAATAAAATGTCATTATTTAAAAACAAATTAAAACAATACAATAATAAAACAGTGGTATATTTAGCTTCCTATCATGTTTCAGTTGCTATATCTAATAATTTGAATATTATGACTTGAACAGTAGTTAGTATTATTAATATTATTATTAAAAATAATAATAATAATAATGTAATTCATAATTTTACTAACTTGCAACTGCAAGAACATTTTTTACATGCCAAATACCTCCCTTCCTATATGTTTATATTAATTCCTTATTAATAACATGATACATTATTATTATTACCATCAGGCCAGTAAAATACTGGTCAGGTGACAACTTTGCAGACAAATGTATGTTCTTCCTCATTTTTGTCTGTGGTAAATGTTAACCCAGGCAGAAAAAGCTCAGAAAAACATTCTTGCAGTTGAATTTCCCACAGGCCTTTTTTGTGAAAAGTCATTTTTTTCCTGCTTCTAGCTAGGGACCATTGTTGACATCAATGTGAAAAACAATATTGCACTCAAGGAATCCACATAGGCCACAAAATATAAAATCAATTCATCAATAAATCCCCAAAGTGTTGGAATTGTTGTGTTAGGTACCCTTCCTTAAATGTAATCTTAACCTTCCTGACCAGGCTACTAAATAGAACAATGCATACAGAACTGGAACACAATACTTCTCAGTATCTAGTGCTTAATAGAAATTGTTAAGATTATGGTTTTTAAACACTGTAATTTATAGAGAGCCTACACTGACCTCTAATTTAGTTTTAAGTGTTAATTAGGGATGACCCAAATGGTGGACTTGGCTCAGAATTTGGTAAATTGGAACTGAGTCTGAAACCTAAATATCATTCAACCATTTTTTTTTTGCTAATTTTCATATGAAAAATAGGGTTCTTCATTATTTTGGGCCAAATCATTTGTGGTGGATTCAGTGCATCCCTAATAGTCTTTCCTTATTCTGTCATCATGCAGGAGTCAGTGCCAGATCTTAATGGACAGTTACTGTAAGTGTAATACAACCTTTGTGTGGCGTGCTCCTTTTGCCTAGAATATAAAGTTCACAATTTCAAAATGCCAACTCTGTGCACATGTAACAAACAGATTTCAGGCAGAAATTTATTTTTCTGGCTGACATTGACCCCAAGTGCACATTGGCATATTGGTCACTTGCAAGTCAGCACTACAGACAGAAAGATTACATTTTAAGACAGATACTGCAGAAGCTAATGAAACCAATGTGTAATCAAAATACCTGTGCAATATGTCATGGAGCAGCCAGGTGTTCCATTCAGCTTATAGACATGATATCCACCAGGACAAGCCTTAATCTGTACAGTTGATGACCACAGGCAACAAACTCCTGCCCAGTGAGCACAGGCGTTTCGACTGACAATACCATCAGCTAGACTGGGATGTGATCCATTTAACCACATAGGTATATAAGAATTACACCTCCATGTTGGAACACAGGATTCTGGCATGCGTATTCCTCCACTTCCAATAAAACGGTACCAGCCCACTTTGTCATAGTCACATTTAATGTCCACAAATTGTGCATTGGAACTGCTTCTCCAGGGTTCATCAAGAACAGTGTGACTGACACATGGATCAGAACAAGAGTAGGAACTGCCATCTGTCAGGCAATCTGTACCAACCCCACACACACCATCGGTACATGGACCAATTTCACAGTTAAATCCATTAGCAAAAGAACCAGGTGGACACTGACATTTGTAAGTCCCAGCATAATTAATGCATGTGGCTAAGGGGTTGCATTTATTCAGGTCTGGACTAGAACACTCATCAATGTCAACACACGTGTTTCCTATTCCTTTGGTGTAGCCATCAAGACACACACAGTCATAGGAACCAATAGTATTCACACAATTTCCATAAGAACAGTTGTTTAACCAGGAGTAGGCACATTCATCAATATCTGAGCATGAGACACCATCTCCAATGAATCCATCCTTACAGGTACATTGTAAGGATTGGCCAGGATACCCTTTACATGTAGCATCAGGGTGACATTCTGAGCAGGTTCCAGGGCCTGAAATAAACAACAAAATGTGTGATATTGATGTATTTATGTTAAATCACATAGCGGCACATTTACTAAGGTTCTAATAAAAAATATTCGAAATTCGAATTTATTTTGGGCTATTTATTTTCGACTGTCGAATAGCCCAAAATTCAATTTGAATTGGCCAAATTCGAAATTTCTAATTCGGTTGGTGAAGTACTGGCCCTTTAAAAAAATATAACAATTCGTCAGATAAAACCTACGAATTGCTATATATCCCTATGGGAAGCCCCCATAGGATTTTTTTGATTGAATAAAAAAATTGGATCGAATGCTTAAAATCTTAGATCGATTCATTTTTTTATACGATCTTTTGAATTGCGTTAAAACCCCTCGAAATTCGAATTTGAGGGGTTTTAATTCAATAAAAATTTGAGGGTTGAATTCCAGGATTAATTAACCCTCAAAATTCGACCCTTAGTAAATCTGCCCCTTAGTTTTCATTTTAACCCATGTGTTTATCTAATGCATCTGGACAAAACACTAGGGTTGTGTTCATGTACTGTAGGTGTGGGTACCACCACCCTTTCTAATACCCTCAAATATAAGTTTTAATCCTATACAATTGACAACTATTTTTAAAAATCTATTAATGTATTTTTTAACAATTACTGTGTTGTACCTAGTTTAGCAAAACCTGAATAAGCCAATAATCAGAGATATGATTTAATTCTCTTCACTCCCAACTGACAATTGACAGCTTTACCCATTTATTTGTAGTTACATTTTTGTTTTGCCTGTAAACCATATAGTGTTCAAATTTTAATAGTTCCACAGACAAATACATAAACAGCTGTTTACTTCTGGTCACTGCATTGCTCTCATTACAATAACTTCATAATTATCTCCAAAAGTGTTTTTTTTTCATTATTTTCACTAAGCACAAAGACCTAGTTAATATGCATTAGTACAACCCCAAACAATCCCAGGTTAAAAAAAGCCACTATTAATGTATTTTAAGTGACAAACTGTAATATAGGAACAAAGAAATTGGTAATTGGGGCATGTTCAAAACTTTGGACTTTAGGGATTTTGGCCAACTCACATGCAGATCACTTCTAATTAGAGATGGGCGAATTAATTCGTGAAACGCCAGCGAAAATTCGCTGAAAAAACGAGTCATGTGTCGTTTTTGACGCGCCGCGACTCGTTTCGCGAATTTTTCAGCGAAGAAAAACTGGGGAGATTCGCCCATCCCTATTTCTAATTCCAGGATCTTCTTGAGTCAATGTCTTGCATGATTAAGATCTACCCCTAGTGCTTAAATGTTGTGTAAATCAGGAGACTTTACAAAAGCTTCACTTTGCTTGTCCTCAATAAATGCATGGTGGATTCTGAGGCATGCTAAGGATCATTGTCTTTTTGGATGAACCAAATCCTCTTTTTTCAACTATAAGTTCTTGGTTTACTGTTTCACAAATGAATCACCCCACATTGGGCAAAGACCCAAGTGAAGAGATTGAGTGTGTCAGGCTCAAAGAAGGCCCAAACCTAAGGGAATGCAGACAGAAGAAGTACAAGTTCAGTGTCCCTTTAAAGCTATGGATTAGGAATGTGATTCTTTTGACCCTGCAGCATCAGACTGGTGCGTCCAGGGCCCACTGGAACTGATGCCTCAGTGGCCCCTGTCCCAGGTGCAACCCCTCTCCACACATACCTTATTCTTTTTGCAGCTGTGACCAAGGCCATCTGGGAAGGTCATGGGACAATGGGCAGAGTTTCTGGGCAGGGAGTTTGTCTGTGTCGGGGGGGGGGTGTTTCCAGTGTCCCGCTGGTGCAGTCCAACCCTGTGGCACTATTCCACACCCAAAACCCCGGCCATTTTTAGGGGACAGGGACCCCCTAATTGAATAGAACCTTCTCATTTCCCATTTTACTACAATTAACACACCAATTAAAAAACATTATTTATAGTTCGTATGTTTAGATAATGTTAATTAAGAACAACTTACATGAAGTATTGGAAACTGCAAGAGAAAAAAACAAATGTCATAATATAATATCAAATAAAATAATACAATACTTTAAACATTATTCTGCAGCATTGCCTGATATGATATGCAAATATAGATATTGCCATCTTTTCTGCAAAAAAACATGCCTTCCAATATTTTTATGTTAATTCCCTATTAATAACATTGGCATAATACATTATTATTATTACTACCACCAGGTCGCTAAAATGCTGGTGTCAGGGGGCCTGTGGCTCCCACAGGGAGGTAGTCAGGATCTAAGGAGCAAGTCTTCCAGAGAGTCCAAGGCTAAGTACAGTCCAGGGATTGTTCAATAGAGTGATCAAAGTCCAGGCAATAATCTAAAGGCAGGCAGCACAGTAACAGGGTCAATGTCAGGCAATGCACAATAACAGGAATCAGGATAAAGAACACCCAAGAACACCAGCAAGATGACCTATACTTGGGCACCATACTGGCATCCTGGACACCTTTAAATATTCAAATTCGGCACCAAAACGCGGGTGCAATGACGGCTTCGTCTCAGCCCAGCCCAACCCTGTTAGCAATAAAATCTTTGTATCTGGTGCTCAATACTTCTTAATCTAGGGCTAATTTTTTAATTGTTAAGATTATTGTTATTAAACCCTATTATTGAGAGAGACCATAAACTGACCTCTACTTTAGTTTTTAATGTTAATTTGGACTCAATCTTAATTTGGACTCGGTTCAGGCTTTGGCTGATTGGAACTGAATATGAAACCTTATTATCACTTGACTTTTTAAATTCATTATGTAACTTTAGACCAGAAGTTTAAAGTTTTTGATTTTTTTTGGTAATTTGCATATGCAAAATAGGGTTCTAATTCAGTTTGGGCAAAATCTATTGTGGTATATTCAGTGCAACCCAAATATTAACCACAATCATTCTGTTCAAGATAAAACTCTACATTTCACAGGTGTGAGATATCTTATTCTAAGGGAAACAATCACAATTCTGAAAGAATCAAGTTATTCTTTACTATCCCCCTTAACATCTGTCTTTCTATATTCTCTCCTCATGCAGGAGTTAATGCCAGATCTTAACTGACAGTTAGGTCTAATACAGTCTTTGTGTGTGTGTGTGTTCTCATTTTGCCTAGACGATGTATTAAAGCTCACACATTTAAAATAACTCTTTGCACAGATTTCAGGCAGAATGTTTTGTCCCATGTAAACAGAACTATTACATTTAAAGACAGTTACTGCAGGCAAGGGGCAGAAGCTAATCAAACCATTGTGTAATCAATATACAGGTACCTGTGCAGTATGCCATGGAGCAGCCGGGTGTTCCGTTCAGCTTATAGACATGATATCCCCCAGGACAAGCCTTAATCTGTACAGTTGATGACCACAGACAACAAACTCCTGCCCAATGTGCACAGGCATTACGACTGACAATACCATCAGCTGGATTTGGATGTGATCCATTTAACCACATAGGTATATGAGTGTTACACCTCCATGTTGGAACACAGGATTCTGGCATGCGTATTCCTCCCCTTCCATTGAAACGATACCAGCCCACTTTGTCATAGTCACATTTGATGTCCACAAATTTTGCATTGGCAGTGTTTCTCCAGGGTTCATCAAGAACAGTGTGACTGACACATGGATCAGAACAAGAGTAGGAACTGCCATCTGCCAGGCACTCCCTACCGACCCCACACACAATTCCGGTACATGGATCAATTTCACAGTTAAATCCATTACCAAAAGCACCATGTGGACACTGACAAGTGTAAGTTCCAGCATAATTAGTGCAGGTGGCTATTGGGTGGCATTTATTCAGGTCTGGACTAGAACACTCATCAATGTCATCACATGTGTTTCCTATTCCTTTTGTGTAGCCACCTGGACACACACAGTAATAAGAGCCAATAGTATTCACACAATTTCCATAAGAACAGTTGTTTAACCAGGAGTAGGCACATTCATCAATATCTGAGCATGAGATGCCATCTCCAATGAATCCATCCTTACAGGTACATTCAAAGAGGTCAAGAAATCCTTTACATGTAGCATCAGGGTGACAGTTTGAGCAGAATTCAGTCACTGAAATGTAGAATAAAATGTGTGACATATTTATGTTAAATTTACATTTTAACCCTCCCCTTTATCGAATACATCCAGACCAAATGCTAAGGTTGTGTACATGTACTGTATATTTGGATACCACAACCCTAATATTTTTAAATATAAGGATTAATCCAATAAAATTGAAAAATGTTTTCCAAAGTATTTGACTGCATTTTTAACAATTAGCAATCATAGTGTAGATACCTAGGTTAGCAAAGGCTGAATAAGCCACTGGGCCAAGAAAAATAGGGGACCAGGGAAAGTGCATTGATCAAACCTCTTTCTTGTCTATTTTACCCTAAGCACAATTGTATTTGACTATGATTAAAACAATTAAAAAAACATTATTTATAAATTGAATGTTTAAATAATGTTTAAGAACAACTTACATGAATTGCTGGTTACTGCAAGAGAAAAAATATATCAAACGTCAGAATTTAAATATAAAATAAAATTATACAATAATAAAACAGATATTTATATGCCTGTCATGATTCAGTTGCTAACAATAATTATTATAGTAATAATAATAATAATAATATTAATAATATTATTAATATTAATACTAGTATTTTTAATAATAATACTAGTTATAATAACTATCACAAAAAGGAAAATGTAATACACATTTTGTCACAATAAAGTTTTCAACTATATGTATTTAAAAATTCTGTACCGTTTCTGAAATAATCAAGTTATGCCTTTCTATCCCCCCTTAAAGGGGTTGTTCACCTTTTAGACAATACAACTTATTAAAATGCCCATGTCATAAAAAACTTTTTGTAATGTATCTTTATTATTTGAAATTATTGCTTTCAGAGATACATACCAGAGAAGCTCATCATCTCTGCATAAACTCTCTGTTCTCTCTCCTATGAATGCGAGATTTTGGGACAAGCTCTGTGTAAAAGATACAGGTTGCCATATAAGGAAGTTGACGATTGAATCTGAACAGAGCATACTATCTCTCTCTCCTGCTTCATTTGCATATCTTTTGTCCAATTGGCTGAATCTTGCTAACCAATGGAACTAAAGATATGCAAATGAAACAGGAGAGAGATAGCATGCTCTGTGCAGATTCAATCATCAACTTCCTTATAAGAGAACTGAGAGGGATTTGGCAGGTGATGCATAGCTTCTATGGTATGTATCTCTGAAAGCAAACATTTTAAGTAATAAAGATAAATTACAAAAACCTTTTTTATGACTGGAGCATTTAAACTAGCTTTATTGTCCCAAAGGTGAACAACCCCTTTAACATCGATTTTTCTTTATTCTTTCCTCACGCAGGAGTACGTGTCAGATCTTAATTGACAGTAAGCTATAATAAAGTCTTTGTGTGTGTGTAGGGAGTCTTCCTTTTGACTAGAAGATGTATTAAAGCTCAACACTTTCAAAGTAACACATGTGCACATGTAACAAACACATTCACCACATGTCCACATTGACAGATTTTTCACTTGCAAGTCATCAGTACAGACAGAAAGATTACATTTAAAGACAGATACTGAAGACAAGAGACAGAAGCTAATCAAACCAGTGTGTAATCAATATACCTGTGCAGTATGTCATGGAGCAGCCGGGTGTCCCATTCAATTTATAGACATAATATCCACCAGGACAAGCCTTAATCTGTACAGTTGATGACCACAGGCAACACACTCCTGCCCAGTGAGCACAGGCGTTCCGACTCACAATACCATCAGCTGAAATTGGATGTGATCCATTTAACCACATAGGTATATGAGAGTTACACCTCCATGTTGGAACACAGGATTCTGGCATGCGTATTCCTCCACTTCCACTGAAACGATACCAGCCCACTTTGTCATAGTCACATTTGATGTCCACAAATTGCATATTGGCAGTGCTTCTCCAGGGTTCATCAAGAACAGTGTGAGTGATGCATGGATCAGAACAAGAGTAGCCGCTGCCATCTGCCAGGCACTCCATACCAACCCCACACACACCTTTAGAACATAGATTATTTTCACAGTTAAATCCATCACCAGGAAAACCAGGTGGACACTGACAAGTGTATGTTCCAACATAATTAGTGCAGGTGGCTATTGGGTGGCATTTATTTAGGTCTGGGTGAGAACACTCATCAATGTCAACACATGTGTTTCCTGTTCCTTTTCCTCCTGTTCCTTTTGTGTAGCCAGCAGGACATACACATTTATAGGAGCCAATAGTATTCTCGCAAATTCCATAAGCACAGTAGTATAACCAGGAGTATGCACATTCATCAATATCTGAGCATGAGAAGCCATCTCCAATGAATCCATCCTTACATGTACACTGGAAGAGGCCAAGATACGGTTCACATATAGCATCAGAATGACAGTCTGAGCAGCATCCAGTCACTGAAATAAACAATAAAATGTGTGATATTGACATATTTAGGTTAAATGACTTTGTTTAGATTTTAAACTCAGTGTTTACTAATACAGCTGGACAATATAGTAAAGTTCTGCACATGAACAGTAGGGTTGGCTATCACCATCCTTTCTAATCAGTGATGGGCGAATCTGGGTCAAAAAATTCACGAAACGTCGCCGGCAACAAAACAATGCAGGCAGGCATTTTCGGTAGGTGAATTTTTGCAGGCGTTTCGAGGATTTATTCGCCAGGCAAATAAATTTGCCCATCACTGTTTCTAATATCTTCAAATATAAGGATTAATTAGTGAAGGGTGAATTTATTCAGCAGGCATGGATTTGCTGTGAATTTCCAAACTTCGCTGGCTGCAAATGTTTTCACAGAACTGGTTCAAAATTGGCGTTTGTCCAAATTATTCGGAACGCCCATTGACTTTAATGCATTTGGACAAAAGAGTTGTGCTTCGAAAAGTTTTCACTCAAGTCAAATTTGTTGTGTGTCGAAATTATTTTGACGACCATTGACTTTAATGCATTTTGCAATGCAAAATGATTCTCCCATCACTTGGATTAATCCAACAAAACTGACAAATCCAAAGTCGGTGACTGCATTTTTAATTACTGGCTATAGCTAGGCCAAGAATAATAACCTGTACATCCAAGCAAACATAAGAACCCCCTGTATTATTTTTACTAAGCATAAAAACCTAGTTTATATGCGGAATTAAAACCAAAAACAATCCCAGGGGAGGGTTTTTTTACAGGTAGGGGTTGAATTCTTATTTTTCTCGGGATTTTGACCAACTCTTCTGTGCATATCACTTTTAATTGTGAGATCATTTTTGGTCAATGTCATGCATGTTTAAAATGTACCCCTAGATTATTAATGATGTGTAAGTCAAGGGACTTTGAGGGACATTACATAGTTACATAGTTAAATTGGGTTGAAAAAAGACAAAATCCATCAAGTTCAACCC